>CP115869.1:5568861-5846860 GCA_027920645.1 Caenorhabditis nigoni
ACCATCGATGAAAAATTCGAATTTTGTGATTATTTTCGAAAAAAGTTCAGAGGAAAACCAGGAAATTCAAATTTCGAAAAATCCAAAATTCAAACTTTTTTTGAAAAAGTTAATAATTGGCATTTTTTGACTTCAAACAATCAATTTTACATGTTGCGACTATGAAAATCGAGTTCACCACTAGGAACAACCCTAGAAACCATGAAAAAAAAACCGGAAAATTGAAGGTGGCCGAGTTTTTGAAATCCCTAGGCTACCATCTGGAAATATGGGTCATGTACGTTTTTAAGTCAGGAAAACTACCTGCTAGGCTAATTTTCCTTGAAAAACTTGAATTTTGTATCTGTTTTTGGAAAAAATTCATGGGAACACCAGAAAATTCAAATTTTTTTTGAAAAAGTTGATAATTGGCATTTTTGACTTCAAACACTCAATTTTTCATGTTCCAACTATGAAAATCGAGTTCACCACCAAAAACAACCCTAGATTCCATAAGAACAGAAAAATAAAAGGTGGCCGAGTTTTTGAAATTCCTAGGCGAATTCCTAATTCCTAATTCCTCACTTTTTCTGAAAGGGTCACGTAAATATATATGCATTTTTCAATTTTTTTCAGAAGTTGACTGAGTGTCAACGGGACAGTCAGACGTCTCTAGCGTTTTATTAACAAGGAAGAAAATATGGTCGAGCTCGTCTGCGCATATGACCTTCCTTATCCGTCTCTTGGAGCAAAGAGAGAAACACGCACATTGCACAGTAGCATAATCTCGATTGGTAAGTCATGCATTTTTGGTCGAATCTAAAAAACGATTTAAGTGAAAATAAAGACTGATCAATGGAGAGCTGAGCATGTTGGATGCTAGAACAAAATATGGGAAGTATTTTGGTAAGAAAAAGTGAAAGAAACATATAAGAAAGACGTAGAAAGACATCGAGCTAGGAGGAAGGAGATAATGTCATCTAATTGGAACTTGGCGGCAGTGTACTCAGAAAGTGTTCTAGGTGTTTGCGAAATGTTTGCGGAGCTTTTTGGCGCGTTTTTGTGTTTGATCGGTGTGCAAGGTCTTAGCAAAGAAGGTTAAAAAGGTCTCTGCGTTCAATTTTTTACATGAGATTTTTTTATTTGTTTTCTGAAACATTGGATTCTTGTGAGCGTTATTTATCTTTATTACAGAAGCGAGTAAATTGAAAAAATATAAATGAAAAGTAATGCATAAAAATTACGGGGCCCTTCTGAAAGAATGGGGAAGCAAAACGTGCATGGAATGAAAAATAGGGGAGAGTTCGGCGTCGGAAACCTCAGAAGCACTTGCGATGGACAATGGATGGGCCCGACTCTTCATACTCTTCTTTGGAGATCCACATCTGTTGGAAGGTGGAGAGGGAAGCAAGGATGGATCCTCCGCACCAAACGGCGTACTTGCGCTCCGCTGGGGCGATGATCTTGATCTTCATGGCACTGAAAAGAATCCGTTTAGTGATGTTCGAGGGGCAACTACTGAAAACATACGATGGGGCAAGGGCGATGATTTCCTTCTGCATGCGATCAGCAATCCCTGGGAACATGGTGGTTCCTCCGGAGAGAACGGTGTTGGCGTATAAGTCCTTCCGGATATCAATGTCGCACTTCATGATCGAGTTGTAGGTAGCATGATGGATTCCGGCGGACTCCATACCCAAGAAGGATGGCTGTAAAAATATCGATTCTCTAATGTTTAGGAAATTCAATAAGCTTACCTGGAAGAGAACCTCTGGGCAACGGAAGCGCTCGTTCCCGACGGTGATGACTTGTCCGTCAGGAAGTTCGTAGGACTTCTCGAGGGAAGAGGAAGAAGCAGCGGTGGCCATTTCCTGCTCGAAGTCAAGGGCGACGTAGCAAAGCTTCTCCTTCATGTCACGGACGATCTCACGTTCAGCGGTAGTGGTGAAAGAGTAACCACGCTCGGTGAGGATCTTCATGAGGTAGTCGGTGAGATCTCGTCCGGCCAAATCGAGACGGAGGATGGCGTGTGGGAGAGCGTATCCTTCGTAGATTGGGACAGTGTGAGTGATACCATCTCCAGAATCGAGAACGATTCCGGTGGTACGTCCGGAAGAGTAGAGTGACAGGACAGCTTGAATGGCAACGTACATGGCTGGGGTGTTGAACGTCTCGAACATGATCTGCGTCATCTTTTCACGGTTGGCCTTTGGATTGAGTGGTGCTTCGGTGAGGAGGACTGGATGCTCTTCTGGGGCAACACGAAGCTCGTTGTAGAAAGTGTGCTGCCAGATCTTCTTCATATCATCCCAGTTGGTGACGATTCCGTGCTCGATTGGGTACTTGAGAGTGAGGATACCTGAAAAAGAACAAATGAAAAAACGTATTCGATTTTGAACAGTTACCTCTCTTGGATTGGGCCTCGTCGCCGATGTACGTGTCCTTCTGTCCCATACCGACCATGACTCCTTGATGACGTGGTCTTCCGACGATTGATGGGAACACGGCGCGTGGAGCATCGTCTCCGGCGAATCCGGCTTTGCACATTCCGGAGCCATTGTCAACAACCAAAGCTACAACGTTGTCGTCGCACATGATTGATTAGACACGGGAAACTGTTCCTGTAAGTAAGAGTGACTTCGTACAAATCACAAATTGTAGAAATGGGGGTGGTGAGAATAGGAAAAAATTTGAGAGCATGAGAAAAACAGGCTACAAGGAGCGGTGACAGGGGCAAATGACTAAGCTGTCTGCAATCACATGCCTCACTGTTATGCACGCCCCTCCCAACGATAGAGTACGGAAGGGTGAGAGACGCAGAGAAATCTTTTTTTTTTGCTTTCGAGTCATCAGAAATGGTCTCGAAGAGATTTTTGTTGTTTACGAAATAGCTGGTCAAAAATCAAAGTGTTCTGATGCAGACTAGGAGCTACAGTATATTTAGAGCAAAAATGCTGATTCCTGAATGCTGAATGTTGATGGGTGGGTGCACCAAAAAGGAATCTCAGTTCCAGTTATCAACTACGATGTTAGGGGTTTTTGACTGTTCTATGATGATTGACTGAAAGACACTTAGACGCTTCATATAAGTGAACATATGTACTAAATGTCTGATGGGTTGATATCAAGATATTAGAAACTGTCTAATAAGATGGTCGATCTTCCAGAAGACACTAAAGTGGTTTAGTAAAAACAGATTCAGTAAGAGAAAGCAAATGACGAGACTGTAGATAGTGGGGAGGGGTCCTTAAATATCTTTTACGAAACCGAGATGAATGGACTCAAAGTTGAAAACCAGGGGGCTCTTCTATTACAGGTTTTACAGTATCTATAAAGAGAGCTATGAGATTTATCCGGAATCAAGGTTAGATAGGACCTGAAAAATCTAAAAAACAGATAAGATACTAGGCGGGAAATTCTGGAAAATGCAACGAAAAATCCTTCGGAAACTGTGAGCGCACGTTCCATGGCGCCGATTTGAAACAAAAATGAATAACTGCGGCTTGGGGGTGGCCCTCTTAGAGAGTGAGAGACACAGAGACAGTCCCGAGTGGGAGGAGCTGTTCCAGCCAGGCACGGGGTCAATCATCATGCATCTTTTCAAAAACAAAGTGATATCACTAACAGTTAGCAATCTGAAGGGACCGTCTCTAAATGAGAGAAATACTGTAAGGATCCAGAGAGATTTAGAGGACAGGACAGTAGGGGGACTCTAGTGACTCATGGTTCGTGAACTATCGAAAAGGAGAAATAAAAAAGAGCAAGCGACAGCAAATAGAAGGGGGGAATCGGATCGATAGGCGCTCATCGATAGGCTTCAGAGGGTTTTGGGGCTGTAAATCGCCGAATATCCAAAAATTATAGTTAAAATTGGCATTTTCTGACGTTTTTTGGGTCAAAATAACCTTAATTTTGTCATTTTAGCGCTAATTTTCGACCGAAAACTTATTTTTCAGACAAATTTGACAGGTTTTTGCTCAAAATGACCCGATTTCCAAGGATTTTTGGCTCAAAATAGCTCTAAAAAGTGTTCTCACCTGTTGCCGTGGTGGTCCTCCTTGATAACAAAATTCCATCGGTGACAACTTCCTCCACAACAAGGTCCACAACTTCTTCGTCCTCTTCTACCAACATTTTCATCCGGTTATTCGGATTCTGGGGGCTTCTAACGCCTTCTTGATTGTGATGCTGATGGTGTTGTAGGTGATGGTCCAGATACTCTCCAGGAGGCGCTAAAATTACGGTATACGGTTGAATTAGGGATGAGAAATATGTCGAAAAAATTTTCAGCCAATTTTAGGTCATTTTGAGACATTTTAAGCCAGAATTACGTCATTTTCAAACGTTTTCAAACTGCATACACTGCGCGTCATAATTATAGAGCCACTTCATTTTTCGTAATTTTTATGATATCCGTGAAAGTTTCAGAATCCTTTCCGATGGCGATAAATATCATTTTTGAATCTGAGAATGTAAAAAACATTTAGTTTCAGATAGTGAAGCAACGGTTTGAAAAAATGAAAAAATGTCAAAAAATTCAATTTTTCACTGCGTCATAATTATAGAGCCACTTCAAAAATTTTGCCATCATCACGATTTCTTCACTGTAAAAAGCAGATATTCATATTCTCCATTAAAAATTAGCATTTACAATGCAATTTCCAAACTAATTGCAGTAGAAAAATTTTCCGTTACAAATGATTTTCGAATTTTTTTCACAAAAAATAGAAGGTTCGCAAAAAACCATTTTTTCCTTTTCCAAATTTTTTTCAGGATTGTATAAGTTATGTCAGATTATTCACAAAGACCCGTAAAACAATATCAATGGCATTATTAAGTTTTCCAAAAAGTGTAAAGTACTGGTCAAAGAGTGCAAACTATGATTATATGAGGTTAGTGAAGCCAACTTCAGGTAGGTCGAAAATATAGTAAATATGTCGAGATACATTTGAAGCTCTCCACATTCATTTCCCATAAATAGAGCTCCAATTCCTTTGTTGGCAAGTTTTTGTCATAACACCATCTAAAAAAGTTATTGTGCTCCGACGTGTCGCGAACTTCAACTCAGAACTCTCATTTACAGTTTTGTGCTTCTTCGTTTCCAGAGGTGTATCTCATTTGTATGGATTGCTACAAAAAAGTTGTAAACTACAAAAATGAAGCTCTGTTTTTGTTTTATATTTCTTAAAATTTTCAACCCGATACGACAATGTATGTCTGTAGAACGAAGAGTAATATACTGACGTTTTTCAGTTCAAAAAAGCACCGTGTTTGAAAGTTTGGAAAAATAACATATATTGTCATACAAGGTTGAAAATTTCAAGTGATATAAAACAAAAACAGAGCTTCATTTTTGTAGTTTACAACTTTTTTGTAGCAATCCATACAAATGAGATACACCTCTGGAAACGAAGAAGCACAAAACTGCAGATGAGAGTTCTGAGTTGAAGTTCGCGACACGTCGGAGCACAATAACTTTTTTAGATGGTGTTATGACAAAAACTTGCCAACAAAGGAATTGGAGCTCTATTTATGGTAAATGAATGTGGAGAGCTTCAAATGTATCTCGACATATTTACTATATTTTCTACCTACCTGAAGTTGGCTTCACTAACCTCATATAATTATAGTTTGCACTCTTTGACCAGTACTTTACACTTTTTGGAAAACTTAATAATGCCATTGATATTGTTTTACGGGTCTTTGTGAATAATCTGACATAACTTATACAATCCTGAAAAAAATTTGGAAAAGGAAAAAATGGTTTTTTGCGAACCTTCCATTTTTTGTGAAAAAAATTCGAAAATCATTTGTAACGGAAAATTTTTCTACTGCAATTAGTTTGGAAATTGCATTGTAAATGCTAATTTTTAATGGAGAATTTGAATATCTGCTTTTTACAGTGAAGAAATCGTGATGATGGCAAAATTTTTGAAGTGGCTCTATAATTATGACGCAGTGAAAAATTGAATTTTTTGACATTTTTTCATTTTTTCAAACCGTTGCTTCACTATCTGAAACTAAATGTTTTTTACATTCTCAGATTCAAAAATGATATTTATCGCCATCGGTAAGGATTCTGAAACTTTCACGGATATCATAAAAATTACGAAAAATGAAGTGGCTCTATAATTATGACGCGCAGTGTATATGCCGTTTTCAAACGTTTCATGCCAAATCTAGGTCATTTTCAGACATTTAAAGCCAGAACTACGTCATTGTCAGACATTTTATAGCTAAAATTAGTCCGTTTTTGAACATTTTAGGACAAAATTAGGCCATTTTCAGTCATTTTAAGACAAATTTGAATCATTTATGTCACTTTGAGCCAAAATGAGGTCAGACGTTGTAAGCCGAAATTAGACCATTTTCAGTCATTTTAATCCATTTTAAGCCATTCTCAGACGTTTTAAACTAAATGTAGGTCATTTTCAGACATTTTAAATTAAATTTAGGTCACTTTCAGCCATTTTAAGCCAAAATTAGATCATCTCTAGTCATAAACGATTTGTATTTTTTACCTCTATTCGGTTCGCCCAACATCTCATCCAAATGTTTTCTGATTGAAACGGCAAGTTCCGGCACCATCAAACCGTACTCATCTGGACTTGTCGTCACTAACGTCTGTAGCCATTCCGACATCACATCGGTGTGATTCTTTCCAGGAAGTCGGGCGTCGAGCATCCGAGTGATTCGACTCTCGAAACGTCGTCCTTCGAGACGGAACTGAAAACCGAATTTGAGCGATTTTGATTGATTTTTGACTGTTTCAGCCACTTTTTGAAGCTGAGAATGGTGAAAATCCCAATTTTGAGGTCATTATGGGAAATTTTCAGCCGAAAACCTCCTGGAAATTGCTTATTTCTCACCAAATTCGCCTCTCTTCCAGTCTCCGATTGATGCGCTCGGTATCCCATCGGGCCTCCATGATGATGGTGGTTGTCGTGGTCCCCGTAGTACTGTACCTGCTCAAACATGCTCTCGTCAAAGTACAAATCCTCGAATTTTCGTGGGGTACGCTTTCGAGCGTTCGCCATCACGTATCGTCGCATCTCGTAGGCCTGCAAAGCATTTTCAGCTGAGTAATCGGGTGAAAATGAGTGGGAAATCGCTTGGCAATCAGTCTAAAGGGGTCGGAATTAGTCCAAAATCGCTAAAAGGGGTCAAAAATGAGTTCAAATTGGCTTTTAAAGCTCAGAAATTGTCAAATTTAAAAACTGAGCAATAGGATATGGGTACTGTACCTTATTTTCAGCGGTTTCTAGAGGATTTTTGACTATTTCAGATCGATTTGAACCGATTTTTGGGAGATTTTAGACTATTTTTACCCGGTTTTGGACTATCTTGGACCATTTTTAAATGATTTCGGACCATTTTCCGCCATTTTAAGATCAAAAAAGCTCATTGCCAACCAATTTTTCTCAAATTTAGATTCACCCACTTCCTGACCCACCTGTTTCTTGTTGATAATCTCTCTGGGATCTTTTTCTCCCGTCTCCACGAATCTGGCGACCGTCGGAAGAGGGAAATCACTTCTCAACAGCGACTTGTTTGTCAAGATGGTAGTCATCTTCTGCTTGAAGTCGATGGTGTTGGAATCATGGAAGTAGCAATCTTCTTCACTTCCAGGTATACACTTCCAGTTAAAGTATTCAGTAGACAAGACTCCTGGCAATACACAACCTTGGACGACTTGTCGCACGTCTTCGAACAGGTCCAAAGTCCTTATCGAGTGTAGTCGTGCAAGAGCAAGGAAGATGTTATTCATCTGCAGATGAAATGTTCGCTCTTCCTCTTGACGATTGTCATCATTGCTGAAAAATTAGCACTGTTTAAATTTATGTTGAACTGTTCATAGTCCTGAATGTCTTGTAAGAAAGACAAAAACCTTACCTTGAAGCAAGCCAGAAGCATTTGTGATTAACCAAAAGCAGCCTTTATAGTTCTGAATATCATATCAAAAAGACAAAAAACTCACCACGAAGCAAGGGGCAGCTCTGGGGTTAACCACATTTGGCTTCGATGTCCTAGTTGAAAATCCAAACTGCTGCAACAGCCTGGACTGAAGTGAGCAACGATCCATCAATGAAAACCAAAGGTTTTTGATAGTCCGGAGTTATGAACCTGCAATATTATTGATCAATTGCATGCCATTGTATGTGCTGCGTGGTCCGCCCTCTCCACAGACAAGAAGGAAACGGTCTATCGCGGGCTCGAGACACAATGCGTGTGGATTAGCACAAAGGTCAAACACGGGACTCTTTACTGTCTGCATTGACCCCTTTGCAACAAACTCACTCTTCTACCTGACAACTGATGACGATTACCTTTTTCCAATCCCAGAAGAGGTGACCATTGTCCCGACACGTTGGGATCTGGGTGTGCGCACCTGAAATTCGGTTTTGCATCTGAAAAGAAGTTCAAAGATATTTCAGAGGGCTCAAGCAACCTCAAATCAGTATAAGACATCACAACTAAAAAATTTTTCAACAAATACAAATTTATTCATAACCAACTCAGAATGCTGCTTTTGCGAATCTGAAGAAACAGAAGAGTTGAAGAATTACAGACGAGATATGAGATATAGTTTAGGGGAGGGGGGGAGTGACAAGTTGGGTATTTCAATTCATGAAGTACCAGAGAACAACAAGAAGGAAGGTTACCACGAAGGCGATGATTTGGTTGCGGCGACGGAGACGATGATTGGGGGCTCCCACTTCGTACTCTTCCTCGATAGTGTCGTCCAGCTCCTGATCCAGTGTGCGATCCATCGCGACTTCAAGGTGACGGACGAGTCCGTACTTCTGGGCGAAGCTCGGTGGCACTGTTCGGCGCCCATCTGCTCCCTGAAACGTCAAAATTAGTTTGATCGCCAGTTTGATTTTTTCACTCACCCATTCGCAGCCGTCATCAACCAAAAATTGGATTGTCTCGGCCATAGCTTCAGCGAAGTTCGCTGCCGATTCTCCTGCGGGGCACGGGACGAAATCGCGGACGTGAAAGGCGATCAGGTTCTGTAAATTTACAATTTGGAGTTCGGATGTGCGAAAAATCTGAGGATTTTCTCGAAAAAAAAGTCTGCTTCAAACTCACTTCAATCTTCTCCGTACCAATCGGATTGGAGAAGCCAAAGTACTCCACCACCCAACGATTCGAGTTTTTTTGACGAAGAATGAAGGCGGGGTACGCGCCAGCCCAGACGACGTCCCCCGACTTCAAGCCACGACGATTGCGGTTCATCTGAAAAAAAGTCTTAAAAAGTATAACAATTTGAAGAAACGTTTAGGTCGTTGAAGAGAATTTCAAGGAGATATGAAGACGAGCAAAATAATGTTTTCGAACTTTTTCTGAATTTCACGAAAAAATCACATTTACTGGGTTACTGTAAGTGATTTGCGAAAATTCGAAATGGGTCGAGAATGGTTTTAATCAAGCGTTTACAAGCCTTCCATGAGAAGAAAATTCCAAAAAAATTTAGGATTTTGATTGGAGAAAATCGTCAAAAACATTGCAAATTTACGCATTTGAACCATTGCCGGGTTACGGTACAAATGAGAATCAAAAATTGGCAAAAAAAAAAACCCGAAAAATGACAATTCGGAGAAAATTAGTTCCAAAATTAGCATAAATTATTGGCCTAAAAAACAACACGTGATGTTGAAGTGCGGCACTTTGCAATAGGGCATATTTGCATAGGGACTGTCGACCCATGGGATACATGGTGATATTGCGAAATCGCCTATAAGGTGTTATAACTGGCGGGAAATTTGGATTTTGAGCCTGGCAGGTTGTATCTATGGCATTGAGGATGGAAAAATTGACGAAAAAAGTTTCAAATGAGAATCCTGGGAATACTGTAAGAATTTAAAATTTAAAAAAAAGTGGACATGGAATAGTATGTGTCTCAGAATCTCAGAATCTCAGAATCTCAGAATCTCAGAATCTCAGAATCTCAGAATCTCAGAATCTCAGAATCTCAGAATCTCAGAATCTCAGAATCTCAGAATCTCAGAATCTCAGAATCTCAGAATCTCAGAAATTCGAACTTTGAGCCTGTCAGGTTGTATCTATGCTATTGAGGATGGAAAAATCGACAAAAATATTCCATATGAGAATTGGGGTTACTGTGAGAACTTGAAATTTGAAAAAAAAACTGTGGACATGGAGAAAAATCAGTGTTCAGGAAATTTTGGGGTATGGTAGGTTTTAGAAAAACCGATATGTCTATAGAACCTGTTCAAGGTCCGACGAGCAGTTTCTGGAAAAAGTTAATAATCTTTGCGACTGAGATATTCGAGAGTTCACACCATTAGTTGCCAAAGAGAAGAGTGAGCCCATTACATAGGGATCAACACAGATAGTAAGGAGGCGTGTGTTTGACCTTTTTGCTAATCTACGCGCATTATATCGCAGCTCGCAACAGATGATGTCCGTTTCATCTGGTGAGCAGACGAACCACAAAACTCACACAAAGTGTCATTGGAGAGTTCTCATCATTAGCTCTCAAGGAGTCGAGTGAGTCCAATACAAATGTGTCAATTCAGAGAGTAAGGAGGCGTGTGTTTGACCTCAGTGCTAATCTGCACACATTATATTGCAGCTTGCAACAGATGATGTCCGTCTCATCTGTGTAGAGGAAGGACCACGCAACACATAAAGTATCATATATTGCCGATCGATACAAGCTATGGCTCTCGTCTGACCATAACGCATAGAAACGAGAGTAAATTCATGATATCGAAATTGGAAAAACGGGTTTCAAGGCTCATCATGAGGTGGTACACAATGCTCGAAAGCCGAATATTCTTCTCTTGATAATGAAAACCTTCCAACCCAGAAATTTCCTGAATTCGTTCAGATGATTCAAAGTAAATGTTTGTGAGAATCGAGGAATGTGTAAGTTTATAATTTCACTATCAATCCTATCATGAAACGCGTTATTCGTATTCAAAGATTACTACGGTAACGTGTTGTGCCGAGAAAAGATAAACCTATATTAAAAGGGCCAGCACTTTTATTGTTCCGAGGTACCTCCGGTGGACCCTTCTATTACACAATCCCTCCAATTAAAGAGGGCACTTCTATTTTTTCGGTCAGTTTTTTCCGAAATTTTTCAGACAAATTGGGACCTTGGTGTGCGCATCTGAAATCGGATTTTTTGCATCTGAAAAAAAGTTCGAAGATATTTCAGAGGGCTCAAGCAACCTCAAATCAGTATAAGACATCACAACAAGGAACTTTTCCAAAACAATTTATTCAAAACCAACTCAGAACGCTGATTTTGCGAATCAAAAGAAACATAGAAAAGTTGAAGAATTACAGAGGGGATATAAGATATTGTGAAGGGCCAGAGAACCATTAATTCGGATAATCAAAGTCAATTTTTTTTGGGTTTTCGGGGGGTTAGAAAGGGTGACAGGTTAGATACTTCATTTCATGAAGTACCAGGCAAAAACCAGAACAAAGATAGCGACGAAGAAGATGATTTCGTTGCGGGCCGACTTCTCCTTAGGCTCAACCATTCCCACTTCGTACTCCTCCTCAATGGTTTGATCCAGTTCTTCATCCTGAGTTTGGGCCAGCTCCACATCCGGAGTTTGATCCCGTTCCACATCCGCACGGCGGCGGAGACCAAACTTTTGGAAGAACTTGTGTGGAACGCTTCTGCGCCCTTCTGATCCCTGAAACCACAAAACAAGTTGAGTCGCCAGGTCATTTTTTCACTCACCCATTCGTTGCCAGTTCTGTCCAGGTAGTCCAATGCTTCTCGAACGGCGGCGACATAAAAACTTTCCGTTTCTCCTCGGGGGCATGGGACGTAGTCTCCAATGTGGAGAGCGACAATATTCTGTAAATTTGTGAATTGTAGTTTAAAATAAGTGAAGTTTGAGAATTTCCTTCAAAAAAATATATGATTTAAACTCACTTCAATTTTCTCCAAACCGCACTGATCCGAAAATCCAAAGAAATCGATGGCCCACCTATTCGAGTTCCTCTCACGGACGAGAAGGCCGGGGTATGCGCCTGCCCAGACGACGTCCCCGGCCTTCAAACCACGACGATGGCGATTCATCTGAAAAAAAAAAACACAAGACTTGAAGAATGTACGAATGAAGGTAAATTTTAGACTGTTGAAAATAACTTTAAGCAGGCCAGATGAAAACGAGAGCAAGAGGATATTTACGAGAATTTTCACGAATAAAAAATCACAATTACTATCCGGTTACTGTAGGTAGATGGCAAAAATCAAAATGGGTTTAGAATGGTTTTCACCAAGCATTTACATGCCTTCCGTGAGAAAATAGAAAAATCCCAGAAAATGAGAAACATTATGAGAACATTGGGGTTACTGTAGAAATTTAAAATCAAAAAAAATCTGTGAAAATAGAACAAAACGGGTGAAATTCTGGTAAATGGCGTTTAAGTTTAGAATCTCAGAATCTCAGAATCTCAGAATCTCAGCATCTCAGAATCTCAGAATCTCAGAATCTCAGAATCTCAGAATCTCAGAATCTCAGAATCTCAGAATCTCAGAATCTCAGAATCTCAGAACCTCAGAATCTCAGAACCTCAGAATCTCAGAACCTCAGAATCTCAGAATCTCAGAATCTCAGAATTTCAGAATCTCAGAATCTCAGAATCTCAGAATCTCAGACTCTCAGACTCTCTTGAAAATTAAATCAAAACTTGCTGTGCGTTAGACAACTTGAAGAAAACTAGGTTTCTAGATCTGTATTCACTACTGTGTTATGGAAAAATACCGATGACTACAGAATCTCTTTATGGTCCGATGAGCAGTTTTTAGAGAAAGTTAATAATCTTTGCTATGCAGGTGTTAGTGAGATCTTATTATTAGATGACAAAGAGGCGAGTGTGTCCATTACAAGGGGATCAACACAGATAGTAAGGAGGCGTGTATTTGACCTTTGTGCTAATCTACACGCATTATATCGCAGCTCGCAATAGATGATGTCCGTCCCATCTGGTGAGCAGACGAACCACGCAACACATAAAGTATCATATATTGTCAATCGATACAACTTATGGCTCTCTTCTTGCCCGGACGAACGAAAACAGGATCCTTTCAAAAGGGTTATTATAAGCGGAAAGTTTGAATTTTGAGAATGACAGGTCGTATCTATGGCATTGAGGATGAAAAAATTGAAGAAAAGATTTCAGATGAGAATATTGAGGTTACTGTAGAAATTTAAAATCAAGAAAAATCTGTGGAAATAGAACAAAACTGGTGAAATTCTGGTAAATGGCATTTCAGTTTGATGAAAAATGAAAAATTCTCTCAGAATCTCAGAATCTCAGAATCTCAGAATCTCAGAATCTCAGAATCTCAGAATCTCAGAATCTCAGAATCTCAGAATCTCAGAATCTCAGAATCTCAGAAATTTCAGAATCTCAGAATCTCAGAATCTCAGAATCTCAGAATCTCAGAATCTCAGAATCTCAGAATCTCAGAATCTCAGAATCTCAGAATCTCAGAATCTCAGAATCTCAGAATCTCAGAATCTCAGAATCTCAGAATCTCAGAATCTCAGAATCTCAGAATCTCAGAATCTCAGAATCTCAGAATCTCACACTTTTTTCTTAATCAGGTATCATAAAGTTACTTCTATTTCTGCTAGTCCAGGCGAGCGATAGACTGTATCGATCGACTGCATATGATACTTTATGTGTTGCGTGGTTCGTCTGCTCACCAGATGAGACGGACATCATCTGTTGCGAGCTCGCGACCTAAAGCGTGTAGATTAGCACAGAGGTCAAACACATGCTTCCTTACTATCTGTGTTGATCCCCTTGTAATGGACACACTCGCCTCTTTGGCCACTAATGGTGTGAACTCTCCAATACCTCAATCTCAAAGATTATTAACTTTTTCTGGAAACTGCTCATCAGACTGAAAAGAGGTTCTTAAGACATATAGGTTTTTTCTAAATCCTAACGTAACCCAAAGCTACCTCAACATTGATGTGGGAGTCCTAATCTTGGGGGTTTTCGTCAATTTATCATTTTTCATCTAACTTTAACGCTATTTTATGAAATTTCACATTGTATTCTCCATGATCACAGTTTTTTTTTTGAAATTTTATGTTCTTACAGTAACCCCAGGATTCTCACATTTACTTTTTTCGTCAATTTTTCCATCGTCAATGCCATAGACACAACCTGTGAGCCTCAAAATTCAAATTTCCCGCCAGTTTTGCCACCTTCTAGGTGATTTCGCAATATCCCCTGTATCCCATGATTCAACAGTCCCTATGCAAATGTGCCCTAATACAAAGTGCCGCACTTCAACATCACGTGTTGCTTTTTGAGGCCAATAATTTATGCTAATTTTGGGACTAATTTTCTCCTGATTGTCATTTTTTCTGGGGTTTTTTTGTCAACTGTTGATTTTCATTTGTACCATAACCCAGTTATGGTTCAAATGCGTAAATTTTCAATGTTTTCAACGGCTTTTTCCAATCAAAATCCTTAATTTTTTTGGGATTTTTCTATTTTCTCACGATTTTTCTTATTTCTCTTTTTTTAACCATTTTGAAACTTTTTCGAATTTTCGCCAACCATTTTCAATAACCCGATAGTAACTGTGATTTTTTTCGTGAAATTCAAAAAATGTTTGTTAATATTCTCGTGCTCGCGTTTTCATCTTACCTGCTTGAAATTATCTTCATCAGTCTGAAATTTTCCTTAAATTCGTACATTCTTCAAGACTTGTGTTATTTTCAGATGATTCGCCATCGTCGTGGTTTGAAGGCTGGGGACGTCGTCTGGGCAGGCGCGTACCCCGGCCTTCTCGTCCGGAAGAAGAACTCGAATAGGTGGGCGGTCGAGTTCTTCGGATACTCGAACCAAGTTGGTTCGGAGAAGCTTCAAGTGAGTTTAAAACAAAGATTTTGTCGAAGGAAATTCTCAAATTTCACTCATTTCAAACTCCAATTCACACATTTTTAGAATATTGTAGCTCTCCACATTGGAGACTACGTCCCATGCCCCAGAGGAGAAACGGCAGGATTGTATGCCGACGCCATTCAAGAAGCCATGGACTACATGGACAGAGCTGGCAACGTATGGGTGAGTGAAAGAATGAACTGGCGACTCAACTTCGAATGTGGTTTCAGGGATCAGAAGGGCGCAGAACTGTCCCACCAAAGTTCTTCCAGAAGTTTGGTCTCCGCCGCCGTGCGGATGTGGAACTCGATCATACGATGGATGATGAATTGGATCATACTCTGGAAGTTGCCGTGGATCAAACACTTGATGAGGACCTTGATCAAACGATTGAGGAGGAGTACGAGGTGGGAATTGGAATTGATGAACCAAAGAAGAAGTCGGCTAGCAGCCAAATCATCGTCTCCGTCGCTATCTTCGTTCTGGCTGTCGTCTGGTACTTCATGAAGTGAAGTATCAAACCCTGTTGGTTATGAATGAAGTTGTGTCTAAAATTTTCCTAGTTGTGATGTCTTATAATGATTTGAGGTTACTTGTACCCTCTGAAATGTCTTTGAACTTTTTTCAGATGCAAAACCGAATTTCAGGTGCGCACATCAATATCCCAAAGTTTCGTGACAATGGTTGACCTTTTTGTCCATTTTGTTCGTCTGCATCTCTTGAAGGCGAATTCAAATTCCCACAATTCGGTGATGATTCAATCTTGCCACGATACAATCTTCCCACAATCCAATGCCGTTCTCGGAGAAATTGGGTGTACTTTGCGACGGGAAGATTAGAAAAGGGTCTCATCATCAGTTGTCAGGTAGGAGAGTGAGTCTGTTGCAAAGGGGCAAATGCAGACAGTAAGGTTAGGAGTCGAGTGTCTGACCTTTGTGATAATCCACGCGCATTGTGTCTTGAGCTCGCAATAGACGATTTCCTTCTTGTCTGTGGAGATGGAGGACCACGCAGCACACACAATGACATGCAATTGATCGATAATATTGCAGGTCCATAACTACGGAACATCAAAAACCTTCAGTTTTCATAGATGGATCGTTGCTCACTTCGGTCCAGTCTTTGGCAGAAATGTGGATTTTCAAGTGGGACGTCGAAGCCGCAAGTGGTTAACCGCATGTAGAGCTGACATTTGCTTCGTGGTGAGGTTTTCGTCTTTTTGATATGACATTCAGAACTACGAGCAGCGCAACATGAATTTAAACAATACTAATTTTTCAGCAATGATGACAATTGTCAAGAAGAAGAGCGAACATTTCATCTGCAGATGAATAACATCTTCCTTGCTCTTCCACGACTACTCTCGTTTGAGGACTTTGGACCTGTTCGAAGAAGTACAACAAGTCGTCTAAAACAGGAATTGTGTATTGCCAGGAGTCTTGTCTACTGAATGCGCATACCTGGAAGTGAAGAAGATCGCGATTTCCATGATGCCATCACCGTCGACTTCAAGCAGAAGATGACTACCATCACTTGGCAAACAAGTCGTCTACGATGTAAGTTTTATCAGATTGCGTTCGTGCTGAAATTTCTCTTACGTAATGTTCAAAAACTACAAGCTAATCGAAATATTCCCGTTTCAGGCAAGAACTCCAAGACAACATCATTGCCTTTGAGCTCACCTATGGAGACGGATCATCTCAAAAATAATAATTTTCAACGTTCCGTATGGAGCGAGAAGTTCTTCAAGAGATCCAGAAGTGAGGGCCTGCATTGGATAACTAACGGGGAATTGCACGATCTTCTGGATGGTTCAGTCATTGGCCGAGAAGTCTTGGAACTCACAATTCAACCACTCGTGAAGTGATCATTACGAAAACTGCTGCGTTGTTCAGCTCGCTCAGCATAAGACTATTTTGAAAATTTGTTGCCACTAGGGCTCATGAATTTCTTTTTTTTTACGGATTTCTCCGAAAATTCTTGAAAATCATCCTAAATATCTTTGTAATTTTTGATTTTTTATTGAGAAAACCCTTAGTTTGTGACTTCATCAAAAGTTGTTTTACCCATTTAAAACCGTTGTCCGAGAGGACTACACCACGTTTGGTATTCTAGTCCCCCGGCCTAACGGCCACCCACACAACGCTCGATTTTTCTCTTTTTTTTTTCCCGGCTCATGATTCCCTGTTTTGGGAGGATTTTTCTTGATATTGAACCGTTTTCAGCCATCTCTGATTGGAAGAAAATGTTTGAATTCATTAAAAGTTTCATATTCTTCATTATGCAATCTCTGAAGGTTGTTTGTTCCATTCGAGACTTTTGTCCGAGAGGAGTACACGATGTTTGGTATCCTAGTCCCCCGGACTAACGGCCACCGTAAATCCACACAATTTTGTTTCATTTTTTCTAATTCTCCGCAAATCGCAACATTCTTCGTCTTTTTGAGTAGTTTTGTCATTATATCGAAACGTTTTCAGCTATCTCTGATCGGAAGACAAACTGTGGAAATTCAAAACGTCTCCTTGGACGCTGTCTTGAGAGGCAACAAGAATTAGTTTCAATATTCTAATTATCGTTTTAGGCGTATTTGAAAACATGTGAATTCATTGAGAAAGTTTTCATTTCCGTTCGTAAATCCTTCCAAGAATAATTTCTTCATCCATCCGAGATATTTGTCCGAGAGGACTACACGGCGTTCGGTATTCTAGTCCCCCGGACTAACGGCCATCGTAAATCCACACAAATCCTAACTTTTCCTTTTTTCACTGCAATATCGCGAATATTATCATTATACTCCGTTTGGTGTTAGTTTTTCGTAATTTCAAAAGTTTTTTAGCTATCTCGAATTGCCATGGGAGTTCAAATTGTTGCCTTCAACGCCGTCTTGGATTTCAATAATGAAATCAAGAAAGACCGAATTGAGGATTCAGACTGATAGAAAAGTAAGCACGATTTTTCCAGTTTTAGAAGAGCATCTTCAAAAATAAGAAAAAATAACTAGTCCAAAAAAATTTTTAAAAAAAGAAATCACTATGATCTTACTAACTTAAAACTTTCATATGTGTTTCAGGGCTTCAAATTTTCAAATGTTCTCATCGAAAAATCAAAAAACTACCGTGTTTTTGAGGAATCGCTGCTTTTTTTTCAAGGAGCTTTCGCGCTGTCGATAAGCAAGCAAGTAGGAATGAATGTCAAAACCTATGCTCCCTTGGACCTCAAAATAGTCTAAAATAGTGTGTGTCATCAATGGACCTAATGAGAGCAGACTATTTTGTTTTGTGTGGGCCGATCATCTACTAGACGAAGCCTACTTCAGATAGGAGCAACGAACACGTGAGTTTTTTTTTTGTAAAATTTGAGTGAGATAACCAATATACACATTTTTCAGACTCCTCCGTCAACCACAAATAGATCAAAAAGAGTGGACCACCTTGTCTTGAAAGAAGAAAACATAGAAAGTTTGCAGATCATTCAACGTCTTTCTACACCGGTACTTTTAATGAAAAACGTAAGGTTTGGATAAAGTCCAGACGAGACAATATAAACAAATTTCAGATTATACAGGAGCACCATTCTTCAAATCGGATTTGCTGAAGAGAGCTCGTCATACATAGGAAAAATGGTTGGAAAGAAAGCAAAAGACAAATCCGTCAGATTCGAGGCAGAATTCAAGCAAGGTCTTGATGCCGTACCCGATTTGAGCGTGATGAATACGACATCCTTCAAGTTGCTCCAGGAAATTGTTGCTTCATACCGGCGCTCCGATCTTTTTGAAAAGAAAAACAAGATGGAATTTTTTTGTCATAGAGCATTGTTTTGTAATAATAAAATAAGTTTCGTGGACGCATGCCATTGCAATAATTTCTATGGATTTGCAAGTTCTTAATGAACTTGAGTTGCTTTTTGGTTTTTCCCTGGTTTTCAGACATTCAGATTTATCCTGCATGGAATTTTGAACGATATGGAAGAAAAAACAACTGAAAAAGTCTTCATCACTCTCAGAAAATTATTATTGATATGTATTTCTCTTATTCTTCTAGAAAAATGAATTCTCAGGAGTTCCTGTTCTAGATTATTATCTTCGTTTTTGCAGCGGTTGATAAAATTGTTACGATTACAATAGTTCTGAAATTTGAAAATTGAGTAATGGTGTGATAAACTAAAGAACAGGAAATTCTCAGTTTTCATGAGATTTTTTTGGTTTGAGGTTTGCCAGTTTCGCCAAAATTAATTTTTTCATACTCATCTTTCATGGAACTATTTTTTTTTCCAACTTTTACAGTAACCACATGATTTTTTCCCTCAGAATAAAATCTGAGAATCTCAGAATCTCAAAATCTCAGAATCTCAGAATCTCAGAATCTCAGAATCTCAGAATCTCAAAATCTCAGAATCTCAGAATCTCAGAATCTCAGAATCTCAGAATCTCAAAATCTCAGAATCTCAAAATCTCAGAATCTCAGAATCTCAGAATCTCAGAATCTCAGAATCTCAGAATCTCAGAATCTCAGAATCTCAGAATCTCAGAATCTCAGAATCTCGAATCTCAGAATCTCAGAATCTCAGAATCTGAACTAGAATCTCAGAATCTCAGAATCTCAGAATCTCAGAATCTCAGAATCTCAGAATCTCAGAATCTCAGAATCTCAGAATCTCGGAATCTCAGAATCTCAGAATCTCAGAATCTCAGAATCTCAGAATCTCAGAATCTCAAAATCTCAGAATCTCAAAATCTCAGAATCTCAGAATCTCAGAATCTCAGAATCTCGTAGAATCTCAGAATCTCAGAAAAAAAAATTGATTGAAAAAACAACGATTGTCTAAATTTTCCTCGCTAAAAATATTTAATGGTTTTTGTGTTTTGATTCTGAGATTCTGAGATTCTGAGATTCTGAGATTCTGAGATTTTGAGATTCTGAGATTTTGAGATTCTGAGTTTCTGAGATTCTGAGATTCTGAGATTCTGAGATTCTGAGATTCTGAGATTCCGAGATTCTGAGATTCTGAGATTCTGAGATTCTGAGATTCTGAGATTCTGAGATTCTGAGATTCTGAGATTCTGAGATTCTGAGATTCTGAGATTCTGAGATTTTGAGATTCTGAGATTTTGAGATTCTGAGATTCTGAGATTCTGAGATTCTGAGATTCTGAGATTTTGAGATTCTGAGATTCTGAGATTCTGAGATTCTGAGATTCTGAGATTCTGAGATTCTGAGATTCTGAGATTCTCAGATTTTATTCTGAGGGAAAAAATCATGTGGTTACTGTAAAAGTTGGAAAAAAAAATAGTTCCATGAAAGATGAGTATGAAAAAATTAATTTTGGCGAAACTGGCAAACCTCAAACCAAAAAAATCTCATGAAAACTGAGAATTTCCTGTTCTTTAGTTTATCACACCATTACTCAATTTTCAAATTTCAGAACTATTGTAATCGTAACAATTTTATCAACCGCTGCAAAAACGAAGATAATAATCTAGAACAGGAACTCCTGAGAATTCATTTTTCTAGAAGAATAAGAGAAATACATATCAATAATAATTTTCTGAGAGTGATGAAGACTTTTTCAGTTGTTTTTTCTTCCATATCGTTCAAAATTCCATGCAGGATAAATCTGAATGTCTGAAAACCAGGGAAAAACCAAAAAGCAACTCAAGTTCATTAAGAACTTGCAAATCCATAGAAATTATTGCAATGGCATGCGTCCACGAAACTTATTTTATTATTACAAAACAATGCTCTATGACAAAAAAATTCCATCTTGTTTTTCTTTTCAAAAAGATCGGAGCGCCGGTATGAAGCAACAATTTCCTGGAGCAACTTGAAGGATGTCGTATTCATCACGCTCAAATCGGGTACGGCATCAAGACCTTGCTTGAATTCTGCCTCGAATCTGACGGATTTGTCTTTTGCTTTCTTTCCAACCATTTTTCCTATGTATGACGAGCTCTCTTCAGCAAATCCGATTTGAAGAATGGTGCTCCTGTATAATCTGAAATTTGTTTATATTGTCTCGTCTGGACTTTATCCAAACCTTACGTTTTTCATTAAAAGTACCGGTGTAGAAAGACGTTGAATGATCTGCAAACTTTCTATGTTTTCTTCTTTCAAGACAAGGTGGTCCACTCTTTTTGATCTATTTGTGGTTGACGGAGGAGTCTGAAAAATGTGTATATTGGTTATCTCACTCAAATTTTACAAAAAAAAAACTCACGTGTTCGTTGCTCCTATCTGAAGTAGGCTTCGTCTAGTAGATGATCGGCCCACACAAAACAAAATAGTCTGCTCTCATTAGGTCCATTGATGACACACACTATTTTAGACTATTTTGAGGTCCAAGGGATTTAGGTTTTGACATTCATTCCTACTTGCTTGCTTATCGACAGCGCGAAAGCTCCTTGAAAAAAAAGCAGCGATTCCTCAAAAACACGGTAGTTTTTTGATTTTTCGATGAGAACATTTGAAAATTTGAAGCCCTGAAACACATATGAAAGTTTTAAGTTAGTAAGATCATAGTGATTTCTTTTTTTAAAATTTTTTTGGACTAGTTATTTTTTCTTATTTTTGAAGATGCTCTTCTAAAACTGGAAAAATCGTGCTTACTTTTCTATCAGTCTGAATCCTCAATTCGGTCTTTCTTGATTTCATTATTGAAATCCAAGACGGCGTTGAAGGCAACAATTTGAACTCCCATGGCAATTCGAGATAGCTAAAAAACTTTTGAAATTACGAAAAACTAACACCAAACGGAGTATAATGATAATATTCGCGATATTGCAGTGAAAAAAGGAAAAGTTAGGATTTGTGTGGATTTACGATGGCCGTTAGTCCGGGGGACTAGAATACCGAACGCCGTGTAGTCCTCTCGGACAAATATCTCGGATGGATGAAGAAATTATTCTTGGAAGGATTTACGAACGGAAATGAAAACTTTCTCAATGAATTCACATGTTTTCGAATACGCCTAAAACGATAATTAGAATATTGAAACTAATTCTTGTTGCCTCTCAAGACAGCGTCCAAGGAGACGTTTTGAATTTCCACAGTTTGTCTTCCGATCAGAGATAGCTGAAAACGTTTCGATATAATGACAAAACTACTCAAAAAGACGAAGAATGTTGCGATTTGCGGAGAATTAGAAAAAATGAAACAAAATTGTGTGGATTTACGGTGGCCGTTAGTCCGGGGGACTAGGATACCAAACATCGTGTACTCCTCTCGGACAAAAGTCTCGAATGGAACAAACAACCTTCAGAGATTGCATAATGAAGAATATGAAACTTTTAATGAATTCAAACATTTTCTTCCAATCAGAGATGGCTGAAAACGGTTCAATATCAAGAAAAATCCTCCCAAAACAGGGAATCATGAGCCGGGAAAAAAAAGAGAAAAATCGAGCGTTGTGTGGGTGGCCGTTATGCCGGGGGACTAGAATACCAAACGTGGTGTAGTCCTCTCGGACAACGGTTTTAAATGGGTAAAACAACTTTTGATGAAGTCACAAACTAAGGGTTTTCTCAATAAAAAATCAAAAATTACAAAGATATTTAGGATGATTTTCAAGAATTTTCGGAGAAATCCGTAAAAAAAAGAAATTCATGAGCCCTAGTGGCAACAAATTTTCAAAATAGTCTTATGCTGAGCAAGCTGAACAACGCAGCAGTTTTCGTAATGATCACTTCACGAGTGGTTGAATTGTGAGTTCCAAGACTTCTCGGCCAATGACTGAACCATCCAGAAGATCGTGCAATTCCCCGTTAGTTATCCAATGCAGGCCCTCACTTCTGGATCTCTTGAAGAACTTCTCGCTCCATACGGAACGTTGAAAATTATTATTTTTGAGATGATCCGTCTCCATAGGTGAGCTCAAAGGCAATGATGTTGTCTTAGAGTTCTTGCCTGAAACGGGAATATTTCGATTAGCTTGTAGTTTTTGAACATTACGTAAGAGAAATTTCAGCACGAACGCAATCTGATAAAACTTACATCGTAGACGACTTGTTTGCCAAGTGATGGTAGTCATCTTCTGCTTGAAGTCGACGGTGATGGCATCATGGAAATCGCGATCTTCTTCACTTCCAGGTATGCGCATTCAGTAGACAAGACTCCTGGCAATACACAATTCCTGTTTTAGACGACTTGTTGTACTTCTTCGAACAGGTCCAAAGTCCTCAAACGAGAGTAGTCGTGGAAGAGCAAGGAAGATGTTATTCATCTGCAGATGAAATGTTCGCTCTTCTTCTTGACAATTGTCATCATTGCTGAAAAATTAGTATTGTTTAAATTCATGTTGCGCTGCTCGTAGTTCTGAATGTCATATCAAAAAGACGAAAACCTCACCACGAAGCAAATGTCAGCTCTACATGCGGTTAACCACTTGCGGCTTCGACGTCCCACTTGAAAATCCACATTTCTGCCAAAGACTGGACCGAAGTGAGCAACGATCCATCTATGAAAACTGAAGGTTTTTGATGTTCCGTAGTTATGGACCTGCAATATTATCGATCAATTGCATGTCATTGTGTGTGCTGCGTGGTCCTCCATCTCCACAGACAAGAAGGAAATCGTCTATTGCGAGCTCAAGACACAATGCGCGTGGATTATCACAAAGGTCAGACACTCGACTCCTAACCTTACTGTCTGCATTTGCCCCTTTGCAACAGACTCACTCTCCTACCTGACAACTGATGATGAGACCCTTTTCTAATCTTCCCGTCGCAAAGTACACCCAATTTCTCCGAGAACGGCATTGGATTGTGGGAAGATTGTATCGTGGCAAGATTGAATCATCACCGAATTGTGGGAATTTGAATTCGCCTTCAAGAGATGCAGACGAACAAAATGGACAAAAAGGTCAACCATTGTCACGAAACTTTGGGATATTGATGTGCGCACCTGAAATTCGGTTTTGCATCTGAAAAAAGTTCAAAGACATTTCAGAGGGTACAAGTAACCTCAAATCATTATAAGACATCACAACTAGGAAAATTTTAGACACAACTTCATTCATAACCAACAGGGTTTGATACTTCACTTCATGAAGTACCAGACGACAGCCAGAACGAAGATAGCGACGGAGACGATGATTTGGCTGCTAGCCGACTTCTTCTTTGGTTCATCAATTCCAATTCCCACCTCGTACTCCTCCTCAATCGTTTGATCAAGGTCCTCATCAAGTGTTTGATCCACGGCAACTTCCAGAGTATGATCCAATTCATCATCCATCGTATGATCGAGTTCCACATCCGCACGGCGGCGGAGACCAAACTTCTGGAAGAACTTTGGTGGGACAGTTCTGCGCCCTTCTGATCCCTGAAACCACATTCGAAGTTGAGTCGCCAGTTCATTCTTTCACTCACCCATACGTTGCCAGCTCTGTCCATGTAGTCCATGGCTTCTTGAATGGCGTCGGCATACAATCCTGCCGTTTCTCCTCTGGGGCATGGGACGTAGTCTCCAATGTGGAGAGCTACAATATTCTAAAAATGTGTGAATTGGAGTTTGAAATGAGTGAAATTTGAGAATTTCCTTCGACAAAATCTTTGTTTTAAACTCACTTGAAGCTTCTCCGAACCAACTTGGTTCGAGTATCCGAAGAACTCGACCGCCCACCTATTCGAGTTCTTCTTCCGGACGAGAAGGCCGGGGTACGCGCCTGCCCAGACGACGTCCCCAGCCTTCAAACCACGACGATGGCGAATCATCTGAAAATAACACAAGTCTTGAAGAATGTACGAATTTAAGGAAAATTTCAGACTGATGAAGATAATTTCAAGCAGGTAAGATGAAAACGCGAGCACGAGAATATTAACAAACATTTTTTGAATTTCACGAAAAAAATCACAGTTACTATCGGGTTATTGAAAATGGTTGGCGAAAATTCGAAAAAGTTTCAAAATGGTTAAAAAAAAGAGAAATAAGAAAAATCGTGAGAAAATAGAAAAATCCCAAAAAATTTAAGGATTTTGATTGGAAAAAGCCGTCGAAAACATTGAAAATTTACGCATTTGAACCATAACTGGGTTATGGTACAAATGAAAATCAAAAGTTGACAAAAAAAACCCCAGAAAAAAATGACAATCAGGAGAAAAGTAGTCCCAAAATTAGCATAAATTATTGGCCTCAAAAAGCAACACGTGATGTTGAAGTGCGGCACTTTGTATTAGGGCACATTTGCATAGGGACTGTTGAATCATGGGATACAGGGGATATTGCGAAATCACCTAGAAGGTGGCAAAACTGGCGGGAAATTTGAATTTTGAGGCTCACAGGTTGTGTCTATGGCATTGACGATGGAAAAATTGACGAAAAAAGTAAATGTGAGAATACTGGGGTTACTGTAAGAACATAAAATTTCAAAAAAAAAACTGTGATCATGGAGAATACAATGTGAAATTTCATAAAATAGCGTTAAAGTTAGATGAAAAATGATAAATTGACGAAAACCCTCAAGATTAGGACTCCCACATCAATGTTGAGGTAGCTTTGGGTTACGTTAGGATTTAGAAAAAGACCTATATGTCTTAAGAACCTCTTTTCAGTCTGATGAGCAGTTTCCAGAAAAAGTTAATAATCTTTGAGATTGAGGTATTGGAGAGTTCACACCATTAGTGGCCAAAGAGGCGAGTGTGTCCATTACAAGGGGATCAACACAGATAGTAAGGAAGCATGTGTTTGACCTCTGTGCTAATCTACACGCATTAGGTCGCGAGCTCGCAACAGATGATGTCCGTCTCATCTGGTGAGCAGACGAACCACGCAACACATAAAGTATCATATGCAGTCGATCGATACAGTCTATCGTTCGACTGGACTAGCAGAAATAGAAGTAACTTTACCTGATTGAGAAAAAAGTGTGAGATTCTGAGGTTCTGAGATTCTGAGAGAATTTTTCATTTTTCATCAAACTGAAATGCCATTTATCAGAATTTCACCCGTTTTGTTCTATTTTCAAAGATTTTCTTGATTTTAAATTTCTACAGTAACCCCAATGTTCTCATATAAAATGTTTTCTTCAATTTTTCCATCCTCGATGCCATAGGTACGACCTGTCAGGCTCAAAATTCAAACTTCCCGCTCATAATAATCCTTTTGAGAGGATCCTGTTTCTGTTCGTCCGGGCAAGAAGAGAGCCATAAGTTGTATCGATCGACAATATATGATACTTTATGTGTTGCGTGGTTCGTCTGCTCACCAGATGAGGCGGACATCATCTATTGCGAGCTGCGATATAATGCGTGTAGATTAGCACAAAGGTCAAATACACGCCTCCTTACTATCTGTGTTGATCCCCTTGTAATGGACACACTCGTCTCTTTGTCATCTAATAATAAGATCTCACTAACACCTGCTTAGCAAAGATTATTAACTTTCTCTAAAAACTGCTCATCGGACCATAAAGAGATTCTATAGACATCGGTATTTTTCCACAACACAGTAGTGAATACAGATCTAGAAACCTAGTTTTCTTCAAGTTGTCTAACGCACAGCAAGTTTTGATTTAATTTTCAAGAGAGTCTGAGAGTCTGAGATTCTGAGATTCTGAGATTCTGAGATTCTGAGATTCTGAGAGTCTGAGATTCTGAGATTCTGAGATTCTGAGATTCTGAGATTCTGAGATTCTGAGATTCTGAGATTCTGAGATTCTGAGATTCTGAGATTCTGAGATTCTGAGATTCTGAGATTCTGAGATTCTGAGATTCTGAGATTCTGAGATTCTGAGATTCTGAGATTCTGAGATTCTGAGATTCTGAGATTCTGAGATTCTGAGATTCTGAGATTCTGAGATTCTGAGATTCTGAGATTCTGAGATTCTGAGATTCTGAGATTCTGAGATTCTGAGATTCTGAGATTCTGAGATTCTGAGATTCTGAGATTCTGAGATTCTGAGATTCTGAGATTCTGAGATTCTGAGATTCTGAGATTCTGAGATTCTGAGATTCTGAGATTCTGAGATTCTGAGATTCTGAGATTCTGAGATTCTGAGATTCTGAGATTCTGAGATTCTGAGATTCTGAGATTCTGAGATTCTGAGATTCTGAGATTCTGAGATTCTGAGATTCTGAGATTCTGAGATTCTGAGATTCTGAGATTCTGAGATTCTGAGATTCTGAGATTCTGAGATTCTGAGATTCTGAGATTCTGAGATTCTGAGATTCTGAGATTCTGAGATTCTGAGATTCTGAGATTCTGAGATTCTGAGATTCTGAGATTCTGAGATTCTGAGATTCTGAGATTCTGAGATTCTGAGATTCTGAGATTCTGAGATTCTGAGATTCTGAGATTCTGAGATTCTGAGATTCTGAGATTCTGAGATTCTGAGATTCTGAGATTCTGAGATTCTGAGATTCTGAGATTCTGAGATTCTGAGATTCTGAGATTCTGAGATTCTGAGACTCTGAGATTCTGAGATTCTGAGATTCTGAGATTCTGAGATTCTGAGATTCTGAGATTCTAAACTTAAACGCCATTTACCAGAATTTCACCCGTTTTGTTCTATTTTCACAGATTTTTCTTGATTTTAAATTTCTACAGTAACCCCAATGTTCTCATAATGTTTCTCATTTTCTGGGATTTTTCTATTTTCTCACGGAAGGCATGTAAATGCTTGGTGAAAACCATTCTAAACCCATTTTGATTTTTGCCATCTACCTACAGTAACCGGATAGTAATTGTGATTTTTTATTCGTGAAAATTCTCGTAAATATCCTCTTGCTCTCGTTTTCATCGTACCTGCTTTAAATTATCTTTAACAGTCTGAAATTTTCTTCATATTCGTACATTCTTCAAGTCTTGTGTTTTTTTTTTCAGATGAATCGCCATCGTCGTGGTTTGAAAGCCGGGGACGTCGTCTGGGCAGGCGCATACCCCGGCCTTCTCGTCCGTGAGAGGAACTCGAATAGGTGGGCCATCGATTTCTTTGGATTTTCGGATCAGTGCGGTTTGGAGACAATTGAAGTGAGTTTAAATCATATATTTTTTTGAAGGAAATTCTCAAATTTCACTCATTTCAAACTAAAATTCACAAATTTACAGAATATTGTCGCTCTCCACATTGGAGACTACGTCCCATGCCCCCGAGGAGAAACGGAAAGCTTTTATGTCGCCGCCGTTCGAGAAGCATTGGACTACCTGGACAGAACTGGCAACGAATGGGTGAGTAAAAAAATGACCTGTCGACCCAACTTATTTTGTGGTTTCAGGGGTCAGAAGGGCGCAGAAGCGTTCCACACAAGTTCTTCCAAAAGTTTGGTCTCCGCCGCCGTGCGGATGTGGAACGGGATCAAACTCCGGATTTGGAGCTGGTTCAAACTCTGGATGAAGAACTGGATGAAACCATTGAGGAGGAGTACGAAGTGGGAATGGTTGAGCCTAAGGAGAAGTCGGCCCTCAAAGAAATCATCTTCTTCGTCGCTATCTTTGTTCTGGTTGTTGCTTGGTATTTCATGAAATGAAGTATCTAACCTGTCACCCTTTCTAACCCCCCGAAAACCCAAAAAAAATTGACTTTGATTATCCGAATTAACGGTTCTCTGGCCCTTCACAATATCTTATATCCCCTCTGTAATTCTTCAACTGTTCTATGTTTCTTTTGATTCGCAAAAACAGAGTTCTGAGTTGGTTATGAATAAATTTTTTTTGGGAAAGTTCTTTGTTGTGATGTCTTATACTGATTTGAGGTTGCTTGAACCCTCTGAAACATCTTCGAACTTCTTTTCAGATTTAAAAATAGAATTCCAGATGCGCACACCAAGATCCCAACGTGTCTGCAAATTTTCGGAAAAAACTGACCGGAAAAATAGAAGTGCCCCCTTTAATTGGAGGGCCAGTGTAATAGAATTCACTTCCGTTTCTATTAGTTATGGTCATACGAGAGCCATAGGTTGTATCGATCGACAGTATGTGATACTATGTGTGTGGGGTGGTTTCAGCCCAACAGATGAGACGGACATCGTCTGTTGCGAGTTGCAATATAATGCGTGCAGATTAGCACCGATGTCAAACACACGCCTTCTTACTATCTGCATTGACACCTTTGTAATGGATTCAATCTCCTCCTTGGCGGCAAATGATGAGAACTCTCCTATTGATCGCATAGCTTACAAAGTTTCAATTGCTCATTGAACCTTGAAGAGGTTCTATAGACATATCGGTTTTTCTGAAAAGTACCCTACCCCGAAGTTTCCTGAGCACTGATTAAAGAGTCTTAATCTTGGTGGTTTTCGTCGAGTTATCATTTTTCATGAAACCTGAACGCTATTTTCCAAAATTTCACATTATATTCTCCATGACCACAGTTGTTTTTTAAATTTTAAGTTCTCATAGTAACCCCAGGATTCTCACATGAAATCTTTTTGTCAATTTTTCCATCCTCAATGCCATAGATACAACCTGCCAGGCTTTGAATTCGAATTTCCTGCCTATCATAACACCTTTGAAAGGATCCAGTTTCCGTTCGACCGGGCAAGAAGAGAGCCATAAGTTGTATCGATCGACAATATATGATACTGTGTGTGCTGCGTGGTCCTTCCGCTCAACAGATGAGACGGACATCATCTGTTGCGAGTTGCAATATAATGCGTGTAGATTAGCACAGAGGTCAAACAAACGCCTCCTTACTATCTGTGTTGATCCCCTTGTAATGGACACACTGTCCTCTTTGGCAACTGATCGTGTGAACTCTCCAATGACACTTTGTATGAGTTCCGTGGTTCGTCTGCTCACCAGATGAGACGGACATCATCTGTTGCGAGCTGCGATATAATGCGTGCAGATTAGCACAGAGGTCAAACACACACCTCCTTACTATCTGATCCTTATGTAATTGACCCACTCTCCTCTTTGGCAACTAATGGTGTGAACTCTCTAATACCTCAAACCCAAATCTTACTAAGTTTCTCCGAAAACTGCTCATCGAGCCTTGAAGAGGTTCTATAGACATATCGTTTTTTCTACAACCTATTGTAACCCAAAGTTTTCTGAACACTGATTTGGGAGTCTTCATCTCTGGGTTTTTTTCAACTTACCATTTTTCAACAAACCTGAACGCTATTTTCCGAAATTTCACATTATATTCTCCATGTCCACATTTTTTTTAAATTTTAAGTTCTGACAGTAACCCCAGGATTTTCATATGAAATCTTTTTGTCAATTTTTCCATCCTCAATGCCATAGATACAACCTGTCAGGCTCAAAATTCAAATTTCCCGCCAGTTATGACACCTTCTAAGCGATTTCGCAATATCCCCTGTATCCCATGATCCGACAGTCCCTATGCAAATATGCCCCATTGCAAAATGCCGCACTTCAACATCTCGTGTTGTTTTTTAGGCCAATAATTTATGCTCATTTTGGGACTAATTTTCTCCGGATTGTCTTTTTTTCTGGGTTTTTTTTGTCAACTTTGAGTTTTCATTTTTACCGTAACCCAGTAATGGTTCAAATGGGTAAATTTTCAATGTTTTTGACGGTTTTTTCCAATCAAAATCCTAAAATTTTTTGGGATTTTTCTTTTTTCTCACGGAAGGCTTGTAAACGCTTGGTGAAAACCATTCTAGACCCATTTCGAATTTTCGCAAACCGCTTACAGTAACCCAGTGTGATTTTTTCGTGAAATTCAGAAAAAGTTCGAAAACATTATTTTGCTCGTCTTCATATCTCCTTGAAATTCTCTTCAACGACCCAAACGTTTTTTCAAATTGTTATACTTTTTAAGACTTTTTTTCAGATGAACCGCAATCGTCGTGGCTTGAAGTCGGGGGACGTCGTCTGGGCTGGCGCGTACCCCGCCTTCATTCTTCGTCAGAAGAACTCGAATCGTTGGGTGGTGGAGTACTTTGGCTTCTCCAATCCGATTGGTACGGAGAAGATCGAAGTGAGTTTGAATCAGACTTTTTTTGCAAGAAAATCCTCAGATTTTTCGCACATTCGAACTCCAAATTGTAAATTTACAGAACCTGATCGCCTTTCACGTCCGCGATTTCGTCCCGTGCCCCCCAGGAGAATCGGCAGCGAACTTCGCTGAAGCTATGACCGAGACAATCCAATTTTTGGTTGATGACGGATGCGAATGGGTGAGTGAAAAAAAATCAAACTGGCGATCAAACTAATTTTGACGTTTCAGGGAGCAGATGAGCGACGAACAGTGCCACCGAGCTTCGCCCAGAAGTACGGACTCGTCCGTCACCTTGAAGTCGCGATGGATCGCACACTGGATCAGGAGCTGGACGACACTATCGAGGAAGAGTACGAAGTGGGAGCCCCCAATCATCGTCTCCGTCGCCGCAACCAAATCATCGCCTTCGTGGTAACCTTCCTTCTTGTTGTTCTCTGGTACTTCATGAATTGAAATACCCAACTTGTCACTCCCCCTCCCCCCCCCCCTAAACTATATCTCATATCTCGTCTGTAATTCTTCAACTCTTCTGTTTCTTCAGATTCGCGAATGCAGCATTCTGAGTTGGTTATGAATAAATTTGTATTTGTTGAACAATTTTTTAGTTGTGATGTCTTATACTGATTTGAGGTTGCTTGAGCCCTCTGAAATATCTTTGAACTTCTTTTCAGATGCAAAATCGAATTTCAGGTACGCGCACCTAGATCTCAACGTGTCGGGACAATGGTCAACAATTCGATGATGATCCAATTTTGCCTCTATGAAATCTTCTCACAATCCGATGAGCAGTTCTCGGAGAAATTGTGTCTGCTTCGCGACTGAAGGATTGGAAAAGGTTCTCATCATCAGTTGTCAGGTAGGAGAGTGAGTCTGTTGCAAAGGGGTTAATGCGGACAGTAAGGTGAGGAGTCACGTTTTTGTGCTAATCCACACGACCTTTGTGCTAATCCACACGCATTCTGTCTCGATCTCGCAATAGACGATTCCCTTCTTGTCTGTTGAGAGGGCGGACCACGCAGCACACACAAATGCATGTCATTGATCGATAATATTACAGGTCCATAACTTCGGAATATCAAACACCTTCAGATTTCATTGATGCATCGTTGCTTTCTTCGGTCCAGGCTGTTGCAGCAGTTTGGATTTTCAAGTAGGATGTCAAAGCCGCATGTGGTTAACTCCAGAGCTGCCCCTCGCTTCGTGGTGAGACTTTAGTCTTTTTGATATGACATTCAGAACTATAAACAGTTGAACCTAAGTTTAAACAGTGCGAATTTTTGAGCAATGATGACAATCGTCAAGAAGAAGAGCGAACATTTCATCTGTAGATGGATAACATCTTCCTTGCTCTTGCACGACTACACTCGATAAGGACTTTGGACCTGTTCGAAGAAGTACAACAAGTCGTCCAAAACAGGAATTGTGTATTGTTAGGAGTCTTGTCTACTGAATACTTTACCTGGAAGTGTATAACTGGAAGTGAAGAAGTTTGCTATTTCTATGATGCCATCACCGTCGACTTCAAGCAGAAGATGACTACCATCTTGACAAACAAGTCGCTGTTGAGAAGTGATTTCCCTGCTCAGACGGTCGCCAGATTCGTGGAGACGGGAGAAACAGATCCCAGAGAGTTTATCGACAAGAAACAGGTGGGTCAGGAGGGTGAATCTAAATTTGAGGAAAATTGGTTGGCAATGAGCTGTTTTGATCTTAAAATGGCGGAAAATAGTCCAGAATCATCTAAAAATGGTCCAAAATAGTCCAAAACCGATCAAAATTGTCTAAAATCTCCCAAAAATCGGTTCAAATCGATCTGAAATAGTCGAAAATCCTCTAGAAACAGCTGAAAATAAAGTACACTACCCATATCCTATTGCTCAGTTTTCAAATTTGACAATTTTCGAGCTTTAAAAGCCGATTTGAACTCATTTTTGACTCCTTTCAGCAATTTTGGACCAATTCCGACCCCTTTAATCTGATTTCCAAGCGAGTTTCCACTAATTTTCACCCGATTACTCAGCTTAAATGGCTTTGCAGGCCTACGAGATGCGACGATACGTGATGGCGAACGCTCGAAAGCGTACCCAACGTAAATTCGAGGATTTGTACTTTGACGAGGACATGTTTGAGGAGGTACAGTACTACGGGGACCACCACATCCACCATCATCATGGAGGCCCCATGGAATACCGAGCGCATCAATCGGAGACTGGAAGAGCGGAAAATTTGTTGAGAAAAAAGCAATTTCCTGGGGATTTTCGGCTGAAAATCGCCCATAATGACCTCAAAATTGGGATTTTCACCATTCTCAGCTTCAAAAAGTGGCTGAAACAGTCGAAAATCAATCAAAATCGCTCAAAATCGGTTTTCAGTTCCGTCTCGAGAGTCGAATCACTCGGATGCTCGACGCCCGACTTCCTGGAAAGAATCACACCGATGTGATGTCGGAATGGCTGCAGACGCTGGAAACGACAAGTCCAGATGAGTACGGTTTGATGGTGCCGGAACTTCCCGTTTCAGAAAACATTTGGATGAGATGTTGGGAGAACCGAATGGAGGTAAAAATGACTTAAAAGAGCTCAAAATGACTGAAAATGAGCCTGAAACGACAAGAATCAGCTGAAAATGACCAAAAAAATGAATTGTTTATAACTAGAAATGATCTGATTTTGGCTTAAAATGTCTGAAAATGACCTCTATTAGCTGAAAATGACATAAAATGTCCCAAATTTGGTTTAAAATAACCGAAAATGGCCTAATTTTGGCCTAAAATGTTCAAAAACGGACTAATTTTGGCTTTTAAATGTCTGAAAATGACGTAATTCTGGCTTAAAATGACTGAAAATGACCTAGATCTGGTTGAAAATCACATTTTTTCGACATAGTGCTCATCCTTAATTCAACCGTAAACTGTAATTTTAGCGCCTCCTGGAGAGTATCTGAACCATCACCTACAACACCATCAGCACCACGATCAAGAAGGCGTCCGAATAAACGGATGAAAATGATGGTAGGAGAGGACGAAGAAGTTGTGCACCATTTTATGGAGGAAGTTGACACCGATGGAATTTTGTCATCAAGGAGGACCATCACGGAAACAGGTAAGAGCACTTTTTAGAGCTATTTCGAGCCAAAAGTCCTTGGAAATCGGGTCATTCTGAGCAAAAACCTGTCAAATTTGTCTGAAAAATAAGTTTTCGGTCGAAAATTAGCGCTAAAATGACAAAATTAAGGTTATTTTGACCCAAAAAACGTCAGACAATGCCAATTTTAACTATAATTTTTGGATATTCGGCGATTTACAGCCCCAAAACCCTCTGAAGCCTATCGATGAGCGCCTATCGATCCGATTCCCCCCTTCTATTTGCTGTCGCTTGCTCTTTTTTATTTCTCCTTTTCGATAGTTCACGAACCATGAGTCACTAGAGTCCCCCTACTGTCCTGTCCTCTAAATCTCTCCGGATCCTTACAGTATTTCTCTCATTTAGAGACGGTCCCTTCAGATTGCTAACTGTTAGTGATATCACTTTGTTTTTGAAAAGATGCATGATGATTGACCCCGTGCCTGGCTGGAACAGCTCCTCCCACTCGGGACTGTCTCTGTGTCTCTCACTCTCTAAGAGGGCCACCCCCAAGCCGCAGTTATTCATTTTTGTTTCAAATCGGCGCCATGGAACGTGCGCTCACAGTTTCCGAAGGATTTTTCGTTGCATTTTCCAGAATTTCCCGCCTAGTATCTTATCTGTTTTTTAGATTTTTCAGGTCCTATCTAACCTTGATTCCGGATAAATCTCATAGCTCTCTTTATAGATACTGTAAAACCTGTAATAGAAGAGCCCCCTGGTTTTCAACTTTGAGTCCATTCATCTCGGTTTCGTAAAAGATATTTAAGGACCCCTCCCCACTATCTACAGTCTCGTCATTTGCTTTCTCTTACTGAATCTGTTTTTACTAAACCACTTTAGTGTCTTCTGGAAGATCGACCATCTTATTAGACAGTTTCTAATATCTTGATATCAACCCATCAGACATTTAGTACATATGTTCACTTATATGAAGCGTCTAAGTGTCTTTCAGTCAATCATCATAGAACAGTCAAAAACCCCTAACATCGTAGTTGATAACTGGAACTGAGATTCCTTTTTGGTGCACCCACCCATCAACATTCAGCATTCAGGAATCAGCATTTTTGCTCTAAATATACTGTAGCTCCTAGTCTGCATCAGAACACTTTGATTTTTGACCAGCTATTTCGTAAACAACAAAAATCTCTTCGAGACCATTTCTGATGACTCGAAAGCAAAAAAAAAAGATTTCTCTGCGTCTCTCACCCTTCCGTACTCTATCGTTGGGAGGGGCGTGCATAACAGTGAGGCATGTGATTGCAGACAGCTTAGTCATTTGCCCCTGTCACCGCTCCTTGTAGCCTGTTTTTCTCATGCTCTCAAATTTTTTCCTATTCTCACCACCCCCATTTCTACAATTTGTGATTTGTACGAAGTCACTCTTACTTACAGGAACAGTTTCCCGTGTCTAATCAATCATGTGCGACGACAACGTTGTAGCTTTGGTTGTTGACAATGGCTCCGGAATGTGCAAAGCCGGATTCGCCGGAGACGATGCTCCACGCGCCGTGTTCCCATCAATCGTCGGAAGACCACGTCATCAAGGAGTCATGGTCGGTATGGGACAGAAGGACACGTACATCGGCGACGAGGCCCAATCCAAGAGAGGTAACTGTTCAAAATCGAATACGTTTTTTCATTTGTTCTTTTTCAGGTATCCTCACTCTCAAGTACCCAATCGAGCACGGAATCGTCACCAACTGGGATGATATGAAGAAGATCTGGCAGCACACTTTCTACAACGAGCTTCGTGTTGCCCCAGAAGAGCATCCAGTCCTCCTCACCGAAGCACCACTCAATCCAAAGGCCAACCGTGAAAAGATGACGCAGATCATGTTCGAGACGTTCAACACCCCAGCCATGTACGTTGCCATTCAAGCTGTCCTGTCACTCTACTCTTCCGGACGTACCACCGGAATCGTTCTCGATTCTGGAGATGGTATCACTCACACTGTCCCAATCTACGAAGGATACGCTCTCCCACACGCCATCCTCCGTCTCGATTTGGCCGGACGAGATCTCACCGACTACCTCATGAAGATCCTCACCGAGCGTGGTTACTCTTTCACCACTACCGCTGAACGTGAGATCGTCCGTGACATGAAGGAGAAGCTTTGCTACGTCGCCCTTGACTTCGAGCAGGAAATGGCCACCGCTGCTTCTTCCTCTTCCCTCGAGAAGTCCTACGAACTTCCTGACGGACAAGTCATCACCGTCGGGAACGAGCGCTTCCGTTGCCCAGAGGTTCTCTTCCAGGTAAGCTTATTGAATTTCCTAAACATTAGAGAATCGATATTTTTACAGCCATCCTTCTTGGGTATGGAGTCCGCCGGAATCCATCATGCTACCTACAACTCGATCATGAAGTGCGACATTGATATCCGGAAGGACTTATACGCCAACACCGTTCTCTCCGGAGGAACCACCATGTTCCCAGGGATTGCTGATCGCATGCAGAAGGAAATCATCGCCCTTGCCCCATCGTATGTTTTCAGTAGTTGCCCCTCGAACATCACTAAACGGATTCTTTTCAGTGCCATGAAGATCAAGATCATCGCCCCAGCGGAGCGCAAGTACGCCGTTTGGTGCGGAGGATCCATCCTTGCTTCCCTCTCCACCTTCCAACAGATGTGGATCTCCAAAGAAGAGTATGAAGAGTCGGGCCCATCCATTGTCCATCGCAAGTGCTTCTGAGGTTTCCGACGCCGAACTCTCCCCTATTTTTCATTCCATGCACGTTTTGCTTCCCCATTCTTTCAGAAGGGCCCCGTAATTTTTATGCATTACTTTTCATTTATATATCTTCAATTTACTCGCTTCTGTAATAAAGATAAATAACGCTCACAAGAATCCAATGTTTCAGAAAACAAATAAAAAAATCTCATGTAAAAAATTGAACGCAGAGACCTTTTTAACCTTCTTTGCTAAGACCTTGCACACCGATCAAACACAAAAACGCGCCAAAAAGCTCCGCAAACATTTCGCAAACACCTAGAACACTTTCTGAGTACACTGCCGCCAAGTTCCAATTAGATGACATTATCTCCTTCCTCCTAGCTCGATGTCTTTCTACGTCTTTCTTATATGTTTCTTTCACTTTTTCTTACCAAAATACTTCCCATATTTTGTTCTAGCATCCAACATGCTCAGCTCTCCATTGATCAGTCTTTATTTTCACTTAAATCGTTTTTTAGATTCGACCAAAAATGCATGACTTACCAATCGAGATTATGCTACTGTGCAATGTGCGTGTTTCTCTCTTTGCTCCAAGAGACGGATAAGGAAGGTCATATGCGCAGACGAGCTCGACCATATTTTCTTCCTTGTTAATAAAACGCTAGAGACGTCTGACTGTCCCGTTGACACTCAGGTAACTTCTGAAAAAAATTGAAAAATGCATATATATTTACGTGACCCTTTTAGAAAAAGTGAGGAATTAGGAATTAGGAATTCGCCTAGGAACTTCAAAAACTCGGCCACCTTTTATTTTACTGTTCTTGGAATCTAGGGTTGTTTTTGGTGGTGAACTCGATTTTCATAGTTGGAACATGAAAAATTGAGTGTTTGAAGTCAAAAATGCCAATTATCAACTTTTTCAAAAAAATTTGAATTTTCTGGTGTTCCCATGAATTTTTTCCAAAAACAGATACAAAATTCAAGTTTTTCAAGGAAAATTAGCCTAGCAGGTAGTTTTCCTGACTTAAAAACGTACATGACCCATATTTTCAGATGGTAGCCTAGGGATTTCAAAAACTCGGCCACCTTCAATTTTCCGGTTTTTTTTCATGGTTTCTAGGGTTGTTCCTAGTGGTGAACTCGATTTTCATAGTCGCAACATGTAAAATTGATTGTTTGAAGTCAAAAAATGCCAATTATTAACTTTTTCAAAAAAAGTTTGAATTTTGGATTTTTCGAAATTTGAATTTCCTGGTTTTCCTCTGAACTTTTTTCGAAAATAATCACAAAATTCGAATTTTTCATCGATGGTTAGCATAGCAAACTGGTTTCCCGACTTGAAAAACGCGCATAGCCCATATTTCCAGATGGTGGCCTAGGAATTTCAAAAACTCGGCCATTTTCAATTTTCCGGTTTTTTTTCATGGTTTCTAGGGTTGTTCCTGGTAGTGAACTCGATTTTCATAGTCGCAACATGTAAAATTGAGTGTTTGAAGTCAAAAAATTCCAATTATTAACTTTTTCAAAGAAATTTTGAATTTTGGATTTTTCGAAATTTGAATTTCCTGGTTTTCCTCTGAACTTTTTTCGGAAATAAACACAAAATTCGAATTTTTCATCGACAGTTAGCATAGCAAACTGGTTTCCCGACTTAAAAAACGCGCATAGCCCATATTTCCAGATGATGGCCTAGGAATTTCAAAAACTCGGCCATTTTCAATTTTCGGTTTTTCCCATGGTTTCTAGGGTTCTTTTTAGAGGTGAACTTGATTTTTATAGTCGCAACATGTAAAATTGAGTGTTTGAAGTCAAAAAATGCCAATTATTAACTTTTTCAAAAAAAATTTGAATTTTGGATTTTTCGAAATTTGAATTTCCTGGTTTTCCTCTGAACTTTTTTCGGAAATAAACACAAAATTCGAATTTTTCATCGACAGTTAGCATAGCAAACTGGTTTCCCGACTTGAAAAACGCGCATAGCCCATATTTCCAGATGATGGCCTAGGAATTTCAAAAACTCGGCCATTTTCAATTTTCCGGTTTTTCCCATGGTTTCTAGGGTTCTTTTTAGAGGTGAACTCGATTTTTATAGTCGCAACATGTAAAATTGAGTGTTTGAAGTCAAAAAATGCCAATTATTAACTTTTTCAAAAAAAATTTGAATTTTGGATTTTTCGAAATTTGAATTTCCTGGTTTTCCTCTGAACTTTTTTCGGAAATAAACACAAAATTCGAATTTTTTATCGATGGTTAGCATAGCAAACTGGTTTCCCGATTTAAAAAACGCACATAGCCCATATTTCCAGATGGTGGCCTAGGAATTTCAAAAACTCGGCCATTTTCAATTTTCCGGTTTTTTTTCATGGTTTCTAGGGTTCTTTTTAGAAGTGAACTCGATTTTCATAGTCGCAACATGTAAAATTGAGTGTTTGAAGAAAAAAATGCCAATTATTAACTTTTTCAAAAAAAATTGAATTTTGGATTTTTCGAAATTTGAATTTTCTGGTATTCCTCTGAACTTTTTTTGAAAATAAACACAAAATTCGAATTTTTCATCGATGGTTAGCATAGCAAACTGGTTTCCCGACTTAAAAATGCACATGGCCCATATTTCCAGATGGTGGCCTAGGAATTTCAAAAACTCGGCCATTTTCAATTTTCCGGTTTTTTTTCATGGTTTCTAGAGTTGTTTTTGGTGATGAACTCGATTTTCATAGTCGCAACATGAGAAATTAAGTGTTTGAAGTCAAAAAATGCCAATTATTAACTTTTTCAAAAAAAATTTTGAATTTTGGATTTTTCGAAATTTGAATTTTCTGGTAATCCCCTGATTTTTTTTTGAAAATAGATACAAAATTCAAGTTTCTTAGGACAATTTAGCATAGCAAACTGGTTTCCCGACTTAAAAATGCACATGGCCCATATTTCCAGATGGTGGCCTAGGAATTTCAAAAACTCGGCCACCTTCAATTTTCCGGTTTTTTCATGGTTTCTAGAGTTGTTTTTGGTGATGAACTCGATTTTCATAGTCGCAACATGAGAAATTAAGTGTTTGAAGTCAAAAAATGCCAATTATTAACTTTTTCAAAAAAAATTTTGAATTTTGGATTTTTCGAAATTTGAATTTTCTGGTAATCCCCTGATTTTTTTTTGAAAATAGATACAAAATTCAAGTTTCTCACGAACAATTGAGCCTAGCAAACTGGTTTCCCGACTTAAAAATGCACATGGCCCATATTTCGAGATGGTGGCCTAGGAATTTCAAAAACTCGGCCACCTTCAATTTTCCGATTTTTTCATGGTTTCTAGAGTTGTTTTTGGTGATGAACTCAATTTTCATAGTCGCAACATGAGAAATTAAGTGTTTGAAGTCAAAAAATGCCAATTATTAACTTTTTCAAAAAAAATTTGAATTTTGGATTTTTCGAAATTTGAATTTTCTGGTAATCCCCTGATTTTTTTTTGAAAACAGATACAAAATTCAAGTTTCTCATAAACAATTGAGCCTAGCAAGCTGGTTTCCCGACTTAAAAATGCACTTGGCCCAACTTTTCAGAAGGTGGCCTAGGAATTTCAAAAACTCGGCCATCTTCAATTTTTTAGTATTTTTTTCAGTTTGTTTGGTGTTGAACTCGGTTTTCATACTTGCAACAAGGTAAATTAAGTGTTTGAAGTCGAAAATTGCCAATTTTTGACTTTTTCAAAAAATTTGAATTTTTCGATTTTTTCGAAATTTGAATTTTCTGGTAATCCCCTGATTATTTTTTGAAAATAGATACAAAATTCAAGTTTCTCATAGACAATTGAGCCTAGCAAACTGGTTTCCCGACTTAAAAATGCACATGGCCCATATTTCGAGATGGTGGCCTAGGAATTTCAAAAACTCGGCCACCTTCAATTTTCCGGTTTTTTTCATGGTTTCTAGAGTTGTTTTTGGTGGTGAACTCGATTTTCATAGTCGCAACATGTAGAAATTGAGTGTTTGAAGTCAAAAAATGCCAATTATTAACTTTTTCAAAAAAAATTTGAATTTTGGATTTTTCGAAATTTGAATTTTCTGGTAATCCCCTGATTATTTTTTGAAAACAGATACAAAATTCAAGTTTCTCATAGAAAATTGACCTAGCAAACTGGTTTCACGACTTAAAAATGCACATGGCCCATATTTCCAGATGGTGGCCTAGGAATTTCAAAAACTCGGCCACCTTCAATTTTCCGGTTTTTTTCATGGTTTCTAGAGTTGTTTTTGGTGGTGAACTCGATTTTCATAGTCGCAACATGAGAAATTGAGTGTTTGAAGTCAAAAAATGCCAATTATTAACTTTTTCAAAAAAAAATTTGAATTTTGGATTTTTCGAAATTTGAATTTTCTGGTAATCCCCTGATTATTTTTTGAAAACAGATACAAAATTCAAGTTTCTCATAAAAACTGACCTAGCAAACTGGTTTCACGACTTAAAAATGCACATGGCCCATATTTCCAGATGGTGGCCTAGGAATTTCAAAAACTCGGCCACCTTCAATTTTCCGGTTTTTTCATGGTTTCTAGAGTTGTTTTTGGTGGTGAACTCGATTTTCATAGTCGCAACATGTAAAATTGAGTGTTTGAAGTCAAAAAATGCCAATTATTAACTTTTTCAAAAAAATTTGAAATTTGGATTTTTCGAAATTTGAATTTTCTGGTAATCCCCTGATTATTTTTTGAAAACAGATACAAAATTCAAGTTTCTCATAAAAACTGACCTAGCAAACTGGTTTCACGACTTAAAAATGCACATGGCCCATATTTCCAGATGGTGGCCTAGGAATTTCAAAAACTCGGCCACCTTCAATTTTCCGGTTTTTTTTTCATGGTTTCTAGAGTTGTTTTTGGTGGTGAACTCGATTTTCATAGTTGCAACAAGTAAAATTGAGTGTTTGAAGTTAAAAAATGTCAATTATTACCTTTTTCAAAAAAAATTTGAATTTTGGATTTTTCGAATTTTGAATTTTCTGGTAATCCCCTGATTATTTTTTGAAAACAGATACAAAATTCAAGTTTCTCATAAAAACTGACCTAGCAAACTGGTTTCACGACTTAAAAATGCACATGGCCCATATTTCCAGATGGTGGCCTAGGAATTTCAAAAACTCGGCCACCTTCAATTTTCCGGTTTTTTTCATGGTTTCTAGAGTTGTTTTTGGTGGTGAACTCGATTTTCATAGTTGCAACAAGTAAAATTGAGTGTTTGAAGTTAAAAAATGCCAATTATTACCTTTTTCAAAAAAAATTTGAATTTTGGATTTTTCGAATTTTGAATTTTCTGGTAATCCCCTGATTTTTTTTTGAAAACAGATACAAAATTCAAGTTTCTCATAAAAACTGACCTAGCAAACTGGTTTCACGACTTAAAAATGCACATGGCCCATATTTCCAGATGGTGGCCTAGGAATTTCAAAAACTCGGCCACCTTCAATTTTCCGGTTTTTTCATGGTTTCTAGAGTTGTTTTTGGTGGTGAACTCGATTTTCATAGTCGCAACATGAAAAATTGAGTGTTTGAAGTCAAAAAATGCCAATTATTAACTTTTTCAAAAAAATTTGAAATTTGGATTTTTCGAAATTTGAATTTTCTGGTAATCCCCTGATTATTTTTTGAAAACAGATACAAAATTCAAGTTTCTCATAAAAACTGACCTAGCAAACTGGTTTCACGACTTAAAAATGCACATGGCCCATATTTCCAGATGGTGGCCTAGGAATTTCAAAAACTCGGCCACCTTCAATTTTCCGGTTTTTTCATGGTTTCTAGAGTTGTTTTTGGTGGTGAACTCGATTTTCATAGTCGCAACATGAAAAATTAAGTGTTTGAAGTCAAAAAATGCCAATTATTAACTTTTTCAAAAAAAAAATTGAATTTTGGATTTTTCGAAATTTGAATTTTCTGGTAATACCCTGATTTTTTTTTGAAAATAGATACAAAATTCGAGTTTCTTAGGACGAGTTAGCATAGCAAACTGGTTTCACGACTTAAAAATGCACATGGCCCATATTTCCAGATGGTGGCCTAGGAATTTCAAAAACTAGGTCACCTTCAATTTTCCGGTTTTTTTTTCATGGTTTCTAGAGTTGTTTTTGGTGGTGAACTCGATTTTCATAGTTGCAACAAGTAAAATTGAGTGTTTGAAGTTAAAAAATGTCAATTATTACCTTTTTCAAAAAAAATTTGAATTTTGGATTTTTCGAATTTTGAATTTTCTGGTAATCCCCTGATTATTTTTTGAAAACAGATACAAAATTCAAGTTTCTCATAAAAACTGACCTAGCAAACTGGTTTCACGACTTAAAAATGCACATGGCCCATATTTCCAGATGGTGGCCTAGGAATTTCAAAAACTCGGCCACCTTCAATTTTCCGGTTTTTTTCATGGTTTCTAGAGTTGTTTTTGGTGGTGAACTCGATTTTCATAGTTGCAACAAATAAAATTGAGTGTTTGAAGTTAAAAAATGCCAATTATTACCTTTTTCAAAAAAAATTTGAATTTTGGATTTTTCGAATTTTGAATTTTCTGGTAATCCCCTGATTTTTTTTTGAAAACAGATACAAAATTCAAGTTTCTCATAAAAACTGACCTAGCAAACTGGTTTCACGACTTAAAAATGCACATGGCCCATATTTCCAGATGGTGGCCTAGGAATTTCAAAAACTCGGCCACCTTCAATTTTCCGGTTTTTTCATGGTTTCTAGAGTTGTTTTTGGTGGTGAACTCGATTTTCATAGTCGCAACATGAAAAATTGAGTGTTTGAAGTCAAAAAATGCCAATTATTAACTTTTTCAAAAAAATTTGAAATTTGGATTTTTCGAAATTTGAATTTTCTGGTAATCCCCTGATTATTTTTTGAAAACAGATACAAAATTCAAGTTTCTCATAAAAACTGACCTAGCAAACTGGTTTCACGACTTAAAAATGCACATGGCCCATATTTCCAGATGGTGGCCTAGGAATTTCAAAAACTCGGCCACTTTCAATTTTTCCGTTTTAGTTAAGAAACTTGATTTTCACAGTTTTTGTTGGTAGAATTGAAAGATTGTTGGAGAAGAATATCCCAAGTTCACGGAAATGAGAGAATGATGGAATCAAGATATCATTAATCTTTGGATTCAGTTGGGTAGTCGCGTCGATTTTCGGTTTTGAAATGAACTTAATATGCTCACATTTGTTGGGAGACACTTTCATTTGCCATATTTCACCTCAATTCCCCAATCGTCGCAAATCAGCATCAATAAGTTTAGCTTTCGTAAAATAAATCTTGAGGTCATCTGCAAAGAGCAGATGGTCGCTTTCAAGCTTTTTACCGATACAATTGATGTATAAAAGACATAGAGTGGGGCCAAGAACTGAGCCCTGAGGGACCTCCGATAGTATTTCTCTCTCACTTGACAAAGTTCTGTTAATAAGCACTTGATACGATCTGTCAGATACAAAAGAGTTAAGCCAGAGAGTCAGTTTATATTTGATTCCAAAACTTTTAATAATATGGATCAATTTATCAATCGGAAACTATTACTGTTTTTTCCTCCGTTGATTGAAATCATGTTCAAGAAAGCAAAGTTCTCATAGAAATAGTTTATTGAATGAATAGCCAAAACCACCGACTCATCAATAATCAAAATAATACAATAAAGAGAAACCAGAACGAAACTTTCGCGAATTTAAAACTAGAAAGCGCATGGGGTGAATGGAGCAATCGCAGCAGGGAATCTATTGACAGTTATTTTTCAAATTTAAAATTTTGAACGAAAAAATATTGGTGACGACGTAGTTCAGAATAGTTAGAGAGGAAAATGGGAGTTAGAGAGAAAAATGGGGATTACAAGTTAAGGAGAAAAATGGGGATTGTTTTTATAGAAATAACCAGTCGGTTTGAGCCCCCTGCCGGGGGCTCAACCTCCTGGTTTCCGTTCACTGTATCTTACACTTGAATTAAAAATTTCTGAATTTCCCACTTTTCGAATGACTGCGAAGTGGTTCAATTCTTAAAATTCAGATTTTTCTAATAGAAGTCCACGTTTATTTCTTCTCTAACAGAATCCCACCCTGGCTAAGCCGGTTTTTTTTGGTTATTGCAGACGTATTTTTTTCCGAAATTTCTGATAATTTCCATTAAGTCCTGTCGGTTCTTAGAGAAAACACGATAACTGAATTCAAGTATCCGATTCTCTGAATTTCCGAGTTTCCGAATTTCTTCATGACAGAATGCCTGTTTTTTTGATAACAGAGTAAAATTTTCTCAATTTTTCAAGTCTCGAATTTCGAACCAAAATTCACCAATTTCAGAATATCTGCATTTTCCGAGTTTTTCAAATTTTCGGGTTTTCTTAATTTCGGAAACTTTATACAACATTTTATCTAAGCCTTTGTTTCTAGATTACACTGAAAACAAAGGGAATACCTGTATTCTTATAGAGAAAACTAAAATTTGCAAAACTTCACAAAATTTTTGGAATTTTCTGGAATTTTCTGGAAATTTCAAGGATGTTCTGAAACTTTTTAGAATCTTTTGGAATTTCCTTGAAGTTTCTGGAATATCCAGTCCTATTTTTAGGTTTTCTGGAGCTTTCTAGAACGTTTTCGAACCTTCTAGAATGATTTGGAATTTCCTGCAGTTTTCTTGACATTTTCTTTAATGTTCTGGAATTTTCTGAAAGTTTTCGAAATTTTCTAGACTGTTCTGGAATGTTCTGTAATTTTTCAGAATGTTTAAAAGTTTTTTTGGAATGTTTTGGAAACTATTGGATATTTCTGGTATTTTCCGGATTGTTCTAGAATGTTCTGGAATTTTCCAGAATGAATTGGACTTTTCTGGAGTTTTTTCAACTTTTTTTGATCGTTTTTGAATGTTGTTGAATTTTCTTTAATTCTCCGGATTATTCTAGAATATTCTGGAACTTCTGGAATTTTCTAGATTCCCCTCCTTCCGAAATTTTGAGTACTCGAGTTTCTGATATTTACGGATTCCGAAAATTCGTGAATTCAAAATTCTGAATGAAACTCGTTGAAAAGTTGAAAAACAAAAACCATGTTTTTAGTTTCTGAATCTTCAAGTTTCGATTTTCTGAATTTCCGATACTTCAAAGTTCACAATTTCAGGTTTTTGTATTTCTCACTTTCTCATATTTTCGAAAGTTCAAAAATTTTGAAACTCAGGAAAATCTTTCAATTTCAACTTTTTGGAATTCCGAAAACGGATTCAGAAAAATTTTAATTTGGAAATTAAGCAATCAGAAAACTCAAATGTTGTAACATTTTAGAATTCAGTCTTTTCAATAAACTAAAACATAAAAACTGTTTGTTTGGAAAATAATTATTTTGACTTTTGGAGAAAAAAAACAATTTTCCAAAGAAAATGTTTCTGAATATGGCATCAGAAAATAACAGAAGTATTCGAAAACAATGCTTGCAAAACAAATAAAACTAAAACACAGATTTACAGTATGCCACATGACTAAAATTGAAGTGATTCTCGAAAAAAACAACATTTTCAAAAAATTTTAATTTTTGAGATTTGAGCTCAATTTTTTGTAGGACGCACATAAATAGGTCCAAAATACGTTTTGCAAAATAACTTGAAGTTTTAGTGAGTTTGAGCATAATTTTGAAAATTTCGATTCTCAACCCTATAGGTTCCCTATAAGCTAGAAGGCCCAGGACACCATGGGCATGAAGCGCTCGGTAGTCCATGACTACATACCACACACCACTATAGGAGTCCCATGTCCCTTTGAGTTATTCAAGTAAATGTCCGAGACAGACGGACACACACACACACACACACAGAAAAGTTTCCTTAGTAAGAAGTAGATGACAATACCAAAAACATTTACTGATTGAAAACAACCAGATCATCGAATTCCTCTAAAGGAAGAATTCTGTCAACACCTTCAGACACTTCAGCGTATGTTCCATTTACGTCACGCAATTTGGCAACTCCGTACTTCTCGAATTGAACTTTTTGAGAGAGGCAAGAGTCAGCACACCTTCATCATGATCCTTTTTGTATCCCTGAATGAATACTTTCATTGTTGGACAGTTATTTTGTCATGTTTACCTTTCGAGTGATTTCGTTTGCCCTGACGATTAATTCCAAGGCGTTCTCCGACAAGAGCATAGTAGTTCCAAGATTTGTGTAGGTGTGTGGTCCTTGCCTATGTGTGGTCCATGCTTAAAACGGATTTTCGTTCTGCAATAACATTGTAAAGTTGATTCTAACTTGTTTTACTCACATTTGTTGTTTTTTAGAAACTGTTTGGAGTTTGCATTTGGTCAGTAGTTCCAAAGCGTTGTGAAAGACCTCCGTGAACACAGAATGTGTGGGACAAAATTGCTGCTACCGGTAGAGCAGCAAAGAGAGAGAGAGCGATGAAGATATTCGAGAGAGTATCTGTGTCCTGTCCGAACGTTTTCTTTATTTCTTCGGCAAATCCATCACGAGCCATCATTTTCTCACACTCATGAGCTCCACGCAGCACTACGATGTTCATGTTGTAACGGATCTAAACACAATGAATTTCATATTGCCAACAAAAGCATCACTCACCTTCAACATGACGATCAGAAGCATGTTTTCAACAGAGTTAACATCTTTGTCAACATAGTTCCCATGAAGACGTAGCACTCATTGGTTCGTCCTTTGAAGACACTGAATAGCACAGAAAGATCGCCGTGTGTGCTCCCGATGCAAACAAATTTGTAAGGGATTTGGACAACGTTCTTGCAAAGTTTCAAATCTTCTGTTGCGTCCGAAAGAAGTTCCTTTGTGAACGCAATGTCCGAATCAGAGAAAGCACTTTGCATCTTTTCGAAATCATTCTTGTTGGAGCTTTCAAGCAGGTGAGGTTTCTCTTCCAGGTCGGATACGCTTGATGTGGTGGATTCAACATTGTCGTTCTCATTCTGCGGTTTGGAAGGATCGCAATAATCACAGCGGGGGGTTCGACACAATTATCCTCAAATCAATCAATTATAGTGTTGTTTCTATACCGGCACATTGAAAGAAAGAACGCGGAAATTTGAGATGAGAAACAAGGCAAAAAATGAATTCTTTTACTGAAAATGAAAGAGTGTTTCCCAACTTGGGAAACACCGCATGCAAAGTGTAGCGTGAGAGAAGAAAAAGACGCAGCCTATGAGAACAGAATTAGGTCCGCCGAAAAACAGAAATTGGTGTTTTATTCCGTTTTTCCCAGAAGGGAACTTTCCCAAAAGGAAAAATCCGCCTGACCAAACTTGACCTAATGAAAAAATTTTGGGTTGGCAAGTCTGAAGAAAAATTAGAAAAGCAGTTAGAGGAGCGAAGCGACGATCTTGCGCCGTAGGTCAGCTGTTTGAAGCGCCGGAGGCGCGGCAAACAGGACGGTAAATCAAACAACTAACACGGGTTCTGTTCAACTACAAGTTTATTAGTCTTACAAGCGTTCTACAAATAGAGGTTACAATAACATAGGATAAAACGAAAGGGAATGGTAAACGGACAAAGATCCCGTAAGCAAAACAATTGTCGGATCTCTTCTCGAATGAGCGAAAGCTCTCCTTTTATAGTACTCGGTTTCCCGCCAACTTTGTGTTCGCTTGGTCAAATCTGGTGAACTCGCGATGGCATCATTCGGTGTGCGGCGGAGCGCGTTTGCGTTGGCCGCGGAAACTTTGGTGGATACTGTAGCGGTCACATTCATTGGGCGCGTGTGCGAAACTAGGTGTAACGAAGCATTCAAAAATGGGACCAAAATGTCCGAAAATGGGACTAAAATGTTTGAAAATCGGACAAAAACGTCCGAAAATCGGACTAAAATGTCTGAAAATCGGACAAAGAAATCCCTAAATCGGACAAAAAAGTCCGAAAATCGGACTAAAAGGTGCGCAAAAAAATAAAAGTCCGAAAATCTGATCCATCGAAGCCGATGTCTAGAATAGTACCTATTTTAAGCATATTCTAGGTCAAAATTGCCGACTTTGTATGATTTTTTTCAAGTATTAAACAAAAAGATGGCCATGTCACTATAGTTTAATTAAATTTTGCATGTCACAATTGCCTTATTAGGATGATTTTTAACCGCCACGTTGAAAGATCCATCGAAGCACGATGTTTAGAATAGTACCTGTTTTAAGCATATTCTAGGTCAAAATTGCCGACTTTGTATGATTGTTTTCAAGTATTAAACGAAAGGATGGCCATGTCACTATAGTTTAATTAAATTTTGCATGTCACAATTGCCTTATTAGGATGATTTTTAACCGCCACGTTGAAAGATCCATTGAAGCACGATGTTTAGAATAGTACCTATTTTAAGCATATTCTAGGTCAAAATCGCCGACTTTGTATGATTTTTTTCAAGTATTAAACAAAAAGATGGCCATGTCACTATAGTTTAATTAAATTTTGCATGTCATAATTGCCTTATTAGGATGATTTTTAACCGCCACGTTGAAAGATCCATCGAAGCACGATGTTTAGAATAGTACCTGTTTTAAGCATATTCTAGGTCAAAATTGCCGACTTTGTATGATTGTTTTCAAGTATTAAACGAAAGGATGGCCATGTCACTATAGTTTAATTAAATTTTGCATGTCACAATTGCCTTATTAGGATGATTTTTAACCGCCACGTTGAAAGATCCATTGAAGCACGATGTTTAGAATAGTACCTATTTTAAGCATATTCTAGGTCAAAATCGCCGACTTTGTATGATTTTTTTCAAGTATTAAACAAAAAGATGGCCATGTCACTATAGTTTAATTAAATTTTGCATGTCATAATTGCCTTATTAGGATGCTTTTCAACCGCCACGTTGAAAGATCCATCGAAGCAGGATGTTTAGAATAGTACCTGTTTTAAGCATATTCTAGGTCAAAATTGCCGACTTTGTATGATTTTTTTCAAGTATTAAACGAAAGGATGGCCATGTCACTATAGTATAATTAAATTTTGCGTGTCATAATTGCCTTATTAGGATGCTTTTCAACCGCCACGTTGAAAGATCCATCGAAGCAGGATGTTTAGAATAGTACCTGTTTTAAGCATATTCTAGGTCTAAATTGCCGACTTTGTATAATTTTTTTCAAGTATTAAACGAAAGGATGGCCATGTCACTATAGTATAATTAAATTTTGCATGTCACAATTGCCTTATTAGGATGATTTTTAACCGCCACGTTGAAAGATCCATTGAAGCACGATGTTTAGAATAGTACCTATTTTAAGCATATTCTAGGTCAAAATCGCCGACTTTGTATGATTTTTTTCAAGTATTAAACAAAAAGATGGCCATGTCACTATAGTTTAATTAAATTTTGCATGTCATAATTGCCTTATTAGAATGCTTTTCAACCGCCACGTTGAAAGATCCATCGAAGCACGATGTTTAGAATAGTACCTGTTTTAAGCATATTCTAGGTCAAAATTGCCGACTTTGTATGATTTTTTTCAAGTATTAAACGAAAGGATGGCCATGTCACTATAGTATATTTAAATTTTGCATGTCATAATTGCCTTATTAGAATGCTTTTCAACCGCCACGTTGAAAGATCCATCGAAGCACGATGTTTAGAATAGTACCTGTTTTAAGCATATTCTAGGTCAAAATTGCCGACTTTGTATGATTTTTTTCAAGTATTAAACGAAAGGATGGCCATGTCACTATAGTTTAATTAAATTTTGCATGTCACAATTGCCTTATTAGGATGATTTTCAACCGCCACGTTGAAAGATCCATCGAAGCACGATGTTTAGAATAGTACCTGTTTTAAGCATATTCTAGGTCAAAATTGCCGACTTTGTATGATTGTTTTCAAGTATTAAACGAAAGGATGGCCATGTCACTATAGTTTAATTAAATTTTGCATGTCACAATTGCCTTATTAGGATGATTTTCAACCGCCACGTTGAAAGATCCATCGAAGCACGATGTTTAGAATAGTACCTATTTTAAGCATATTCTAGGTCAAAATTGCCGACTTTGTATGATTTTTTTCAAGTTTTAAACGGAAAGATGGCCATGTCACTATAGTATATTTAAATTTTGCATGTCATAATTGCCTTATTAGGATGCTTTTCAACCGCCACGTTGAAAGATCCATCGAAGCACGATGTTTAGAATAGTACCTATTTTAAGCATATTCTAGGTCAAAATTGCCGACTTTGTATGATTTTTTTCAAGTATTAAACAAAAAGATGGTCATGTCACTATAGTATATTTGAATTTTGCATGTCATAATTGCCTTATTAGGATAATTTTCAACCGCCACGTTAAAAGATCCATCGAAGCACGATGTTTAGAATAGTACCTATTTTAAGCATATTCTAGGTCAAAATTGCCGACTTTGTATGATTTTTTTCAAGTATTAAACGAAAAGATGGTCATGTCACTATAGTATATTTGAATTTTGCATGTCATAATTGCCTTATTAGGATAATTTTCAACCGCCACGTTGAAAGATCCATCGAAGCACGATGTTTAGAATAGTACCTATTTTAAGCATATTCTAGGTCAAAATTGCCGACTTTGTATGATTTTTTTCAAGTATTAAACGAAAAGATGGCCATGTCACTATAGTTTATTTAAATTTTGCATGTCATAATTGCCTTATTAGGATGCTTTTCAACCGCCACGTTGAAAGATCCATCGAAGCACGATGTTTAGAATAGTACCTATTTTAAGCATATTCTAGGTCAAAATTGCCGACTTTGTATGATTTTTTTCAAGTATTAAACGAAAAGATGGCCATGTCACTATAGTTTATTTAAATTTTGCATGTCATAATTGCCTTATTAGGATGCTTTTCAACCGCCACGTTGAAAGATCCATCGAAGCACGATGTTTAGAATAGTACCTGTTTTAAGCATATTCTAGGTCAAAATTGCCGACTTTGTATGATTTTTTTCGAATATTAAACGAAAAGATGGTCATGTCACTATAGTTTATTTAAATTTTGCATGTCATAATTGCCTTATTAGGATGCTTTTCAACCGCCACGTTGAAAGATCCATCGAAGCACGATGTTTAGAATAGTACCTGTTTTAAGCATATTCTAGGTCAAAATTGCCGACTTTGTATGATTTTTTTCAAGTATTAAACGAAAAGATGGCCATGTCACTATAGTTTATTTAAATTTTGCATGTCATAATTGCCTTATTAGGATGCTTTTCAACCGCCACGTTGAAAGATCCATCGAAGCACGATGTCTAGAATAGTACCTATTTTAAGCATATTCTAGGTCAAAATTGCCGACTTTGTATGATTTTTTTCAAGTATTAAACGAAAAGATGGCCATGTCACTATAGTTTAATTAAATTTTGCGTGTCATAATTGCCTCATTAGGATGCTTTTCAACCGCCACGTTGAAAGATCCATCGAAGCACGATGTTTAGAATAGTACCTATTTTAAGCATATTCTAGGTCAAAATCGCCGAATTTGTATGTTTTTTTCAAGTTTTAAACGAAAAGATGGCCATGTCACAATAGTTTAATTAAATTTTGCGTGTCATAATTGCCTTATTAGGATGCTTTACAACCGCCACGTTGAAAGATCCATCGAAGCACGATGTCTAGAATAGTACCTATTTTGAGCATATTCTAGGTCAAAATTGCCGACTTTGTATGATTTTTTTCAAGTATTAAACGAAAAGATGGCCATGTCACTATAGTTTAATTAAATTTTGCGTGTCATAATTGCCTTATTAGGATGCTTTTCAACCGCCACGTTGAAAGATCCATCGAAGCACGATGTTTAGAATAGTACCTATTTTAAGCATATTCTAGGTCAAAATCGCCGACTTTGTATGATTTTTTTCAAGTATTAAACGAAAAGATGGCCATGTCACTATAGTTTAATTAAATTTTGCATGTCACAATTGCCTTATTAGAATGCTTTTCAACCGCCACGTTGTAAGATCCATCGAAGCACGATGTTTAGAATAGTACCTGTTTTAAGCATATTCTAGGTCTAAATTGCCGACTTTGTATGATTTTTTTCAAGTATTAAACGAAAAGATGGCCATGTCACTATAGTTTAATTAAATTTTGCATGTCATAATTGCCTTATTAGAATGCTTTTCAACCGCCACGTTGAAAGATCCATCGAAGCACGATGTTTAGAATAGTACCTATTTTAAGCATATTCTAGGTCAAAATCGCCGACTTTGTATGATTCTTTTCAAGTATTAAACGAAAAGATGGCCATGTCACTATAGTTTAATTAAATTTTGCATGTCACAATTGCCTTATTAGAATGATTTTCAACCGCCACGTTAAAGATGGCCAAGATGGGCAGAAGAGCTGAACCGTGGTCACGACATCTTGGGATTCTGGTTTGCGCATCTGTAAAGTAGTTCGAAGATATTTGCAGAGGGCACAAGCAGCCTCAAATGAGTATACGACAAAACAAAGGAAATTTTCAACGAACATTTATTGAGAAGAAACTCAAAGTGCTTTTTGAGAATCAAAAACACCATAGAAGAATTGAGCACACTTGCAGGAGAGATAAGATATTGCAGGAGGGGGGGGAGAACATTACATGAAGTACCAGAGAATGAAGACAGCCACAATGACAACAGCGACGATGAAGATCATGCGGTTTTGGACCGACTTCTTCTTTGGTTCAACAACATGAACTTCGTGCTTTTCCTCAATTGTTTCATCGAGGTCATCCTCCACAGTACGATCCATCGCGGCACCCACATGACGGACGAGTCCGTACTTCTGGGCGAAGCTTGCTGGGACTGTTCGGCGCCCGGATGCTCCCTGAAACGTCAAAATTAGTTGAGTCGCCAGTTTGATTTCTTCACTCACCCATTCACAGCCATCATCCACCAAAAATTGGATTGTTTCGGTCATCGCCTCAGCAAAGTTTGCGTCCGACTCTCCTTGGGGGCACGGGGCGTGATCGTTGATATGGAAAGCGACGAGATTCTGTAAATTTACAATTTGGAGAATGTGAAAAAAATCTGAGAATTTTCTTGAAAAAAAGTCTGATTCAAACTCACTTGGATCTTCTCCGTCCCAACCGGATTGGAGAACCCAAAGTATTCCACCACCCACCGATTCGAATTCTTCTGGCGGAGAAGAAAGGCAGGGTACGCGCCTGCCCAGACCACGTCCCCTGACTTCAGACCACGACGATTTCGGATCATCTGAAAAAAACACAAGTCTTATAGAATGTACGAATTCAAAGAAAATTTCAGACTGTTAAGGAGGAGTTCAAGCAGGTAAGAAGAATACGCAAGCAAGAGACTATTTTCAAAATTTTTCTGAATTTCACTAAAAACGTTTTCACAATAACTATCGGGTTACTGTAGGTGGTTGGCAAAAATTCGAAATGGGTCTAGAATGGCTTTCACGAAGCATTTACATGCCTTCGGTAAGAAAATAGAAAAATCCCAAAAATTTTAGGATTTTGATTGGAAAAAGCCGTCGAAAACATAGTAAATTGACGCATTTGAACCATTACTGGGTTACGGTACAAATGAAAATCAAAAGTTGACAAAAAAAGTTAGAAAAAATGACAATCCGGAGAAAATTAGTCCGAAAATGGGAATAAATTATTGGCCTAAAAAACACGTGATGTTGAAGTGCGGCACTTTGCAATAGGGCATATTTGCATAGGGACTGTCGACCCATGGGATACATGGGGATATTGCGAAATCGCATAGAAGGTGTCATAATTGGCGGGAAATTTGAATTTTGAGCCTGACAGGTTGTATCTATGGCATTGTGGATGGAAAAATTGACAAAAAGATTTCATATGGGAAAGCTGGGGATACTGTAGGGAATTAAAATTCAGAAATATCTTTGAAAATCGAGGATGACGGGTAAAACTCTGGTAAATGGTGTATAGTGAGAAAAAGTGAATGATTGAGTAAAACCCCACAATTGGTACTCTCAAATTAGTGTCCAAAGATTATGAATTATGGTTAGTTATAAAAAATTCGATGAATTTATAGAACTTCAACACGGTTCGATAAGCAGTTTTCGAAAGAAAATTGGTAAGATTTCCAATTGGTATTGGAGAGTTCTCATCATTAGCTGTCAAGGAGACAAGTGGGTATATTACATATGAGAAGGCGTGTTTGACCTTTGTGCTAATCTACACGCGTAGCGCGCAACAGATGATGTCTGTCTCATCTGGTGAGCAGACGAACAACGCAACTCACACAAAGTGTCGTTGGAGAGTTCACACCAATAGTTGCCAAAGAGGACAGTGAGTCCATTACATAGGGATCAACACAGATAGTAAGGAGGCGGGTGTTAGACCTCTGTGCTAATCGACACGCATTATATCTCAGCTCGCAACAGAAAATGTCCGTCATTTCTAGTGAGCAGAATAGCGGAAGTTTTCAGCACTTTCGCATACTACAAAATACATTCGAACCCAGGAATCGCCTTGAATTAACTCAGATAATAGAAAGTGGACCTAGAAAAAACGATAATCCGGAGAAAAAAGTCCCAGAATCAGCATAAATTATTGGCCTAAGAAACGAATCACCTAGAAAGTGTCATAATTCGCTCAAAATTCGAATTTTAAACCTGACAGACCGTACCTATGAAATTGAGCATTGATAGAATTATGAAAAAACTTTGTATGAGTATCTCAGGGTTACTGTAGAAATTTTAAATTAAAAACCGTGAACAGGAAGAATAAATTATGAAATTTTGCAAAATCGTGTTCAAGTAGGAAAAAAAAACAAATTGAAGAAAACCCCCCGAGATTAAGATACCCAAATTAGTGTTCAGAAAAAATCTCAGAATCTCAGAATCTCAGAATCTCAGAATCTCAGAATCTCAGAATCTCAGAATCTCAGAAACTCAGAATCTCAGAATCTCAAAAACTCAGAATCTCAGAATCCCAGAATCTCAGAATCTCAGAATCTCAGAATCTCAGAATCTCAGAATCTCAGAATCTCAGAATCTCAGAATCTCAGAATCTCAGAATCTCAGAATCTCAGAACCTCAGAATCTCAGAATCTCAGAATCTCAGAATCTCAGAATCTCAGAATCTCAGAATATCAGAATCTCAGAATCTCAGAATCTCAGAATCTCAGAATCTCAGAATCTCAGAATCTCAGAATCTCAGAATCTCAGAATCTCAGAATCTCAGAATCTCAGAATCTCAGAATCTCAGAATTCATGAAAGTGATTATCAATATCAGCGCCTATCGATCCGATTCCCCCCTTCTATCTGCCGTCTCTCGCTCCTTTTTCCTTCTCATTTTCGATGGTTCACGAACCATTAAACACTAGGCTCCCCCTACTTCTCACCGTCCTGTCCTCTAAGTATCTCTGGATTCTCACAGTATTTCTTTCATTTAGGGGCGGCCCCTTCAGATTGCTAACTGTTAATGATATCACTCTGTTTACGAAAAGATGCAGAACGATTGACCCTGCGCCTGGCTGGAACAAACAACAAGTAAATCGTTTCGAGACCATTTCGGATGACTCAAAAAGCAAAAAAAAAAGATTTCTCTGCTTCTCTCACCCTTGCGTTTTCTCTTTCGTTGGGCGGGGCTTGCATAACAGTATATAACAAAGCCAGTCAATCATTCGATCCTGTATTTTCGCTTGTCGTCGCCCGTTTTTCTCTGGCTGGAACTGCTCCTTCCACTCCGGACTGTCTCGTTGGCTGATTCTCCTCGAATGTCTCTATATTTCGTCGGATTGAGAGGCGGTCCCACTTTTTGCGTTCCGATTTCTCTGTGTCTCCCACTCTCTAAGAGGGCCGCTCCCAAGCCGCAGAAATTCATTCTTGTTTCAAATCGGCGCCATGGAACGTGCGCTCACAGTTTCAGAAGGATTTTTCATTGCATTTTCTAGAATTTCCCGCCTAGTCTCTGATCTGTTTTTTATATTTGTCAAGGTCCTATCTAATTTGAATTTCGAATAACTCTCATAGCTCTCTTTATAGAAACAGTAAAGCCTTTAATAGAAGCTCCCCCCCCCCTGGCTTTCAACTTTGAGCCCATCCATCTCGGTTTCTGTTAAAGATATTAAAGGTCCCCTCCCCACTATCTACAGTGTCGTCATTTGATTTCTCTTGATTTTTATCGTGTTTTCAATTTTTCAGGCAGTCCCATTCACAAAGCATGAGTCTTTTAGCCCATCTAGTCTCATAATTTCCCAAAAATTTTCTTTGTTTTTCCCCGCATTGCTCATCCCTAAACATCCCCGAATTTCCAGAAAATGTTGTCCCGAGAACAACTACAAGACCTGAACGAGAACTTCCCGACGGTCTCGAAGAGTGGCAGTGGATTCTTGCCGCGGAGCGATGTGCAGACGGCACTGAAGATACTCGGAATCGATGTGCCCGGGTATAAGGTGAGCAATTTTTGCTGAAATTTTGGGATTTTTTGACTTAAAATAGCTCAAAATTTGGCCTGAAGTGCGACATTTTGACTCTAAATTCATGATTTTTGACCTAAATTCACCCATTTTTGGTCTAATATGACCCAAAAATCTTCAAAAAAAGTTGTCAGAAATCGCTTAAAAATGACCATAACTTGGCAATTTTAAGATTAAAATGACCCTAAATTCATGATTTTTGACCTGAAAAAGCTCTAATTTAGCCCAAAATCCACCTGAAATCGCCTAAAATGACCCAATTCTTTGTTTCAGATGCGCGAACTGATGGACCAACACTTTGATAACGAGGCACAAATCGACGTGGACAAGTTCGCGCGTCTGTTCGACACACTGGACGCGCAGAGAAACGACGAAGCCAATCGATGGAAGCACCAGACGAAGTGAGGGAGAGGGCTGGAATTCCGCTGAAAATGACCCAAAAATCGAGAAAATTGGGCTAAAATGACCCAAAATGACCCAACATGAATCAAAAATCAGGAAAAACGGGCTAAAATGACCCGAAAATTGATTTTCCCGGTCCCGGATTACTGTAGTTTCGTTCCTGTGCAAACACCGAGTTGATGCATGATTTGTCACGACAAAATGCAGAAAAATTGAATTTCCTACGAAAAATAGAATTTTCTGCACTTTGTCGTAATATGTGATGCATTGACTTGGTGTTTACAGAAAATCTAAACTACAGTAATCGAGGGCGGTTTTGAGCGATTTTCAGTGGATTTTAGCCCGACAAAACTTGATTTCACCTTGGAATTTGTCATTTTTGACTATGAATTGCGTAGTTTCTGCGGAAATTCGAGCTAACAATCAAGAAAACGGCTCAAAATGACCCAAAAATCAATTTTCTCGGTCTCGGATTACTGTAGCTTGGTTTCTGTGCAAACACCGAAACCTATGCATTAGATCTGACGACAAAATACAGAAAATTTGAATTTTATGCATTTCGTCGTAAAGTGTGATGCATCTGTTCTGTGTTTGCACAGAATCGACCTACAGTAATCCAGACGCTACAAAATTGGTTTTTGGGTCATTTTTGACCACTTTTTTTTGTTTTTTTGCAATTTTTAGTAGATTTTTGCTCAAAAAGTCGATTTTTAGCTCCAGAAATCCCATTTTTGGCTCAAACATTCCCAATTTCTTCTTGCAGACAAGTCTCGGGCGCCTACCACACGCACTCGTCAAAACAGGAGAACGTCCAGCACACGATTCGAGTGGAAGAAGAGGTGGCGTTCTCGAATTGGATCAATTCCAACCTCTCGGATGATTCTGACCTCAAACGTCTTCTTCCCGTTGGCTCTGGAGAGCTGTACACGAAAACTCAGGATGGTCTCGTCATTTGCAAACTCATCAATTTGGCAGTGCCAGGTGAGCTGAAATGGTGGTTTTTGAGGCGAAAAATGGTCAAAAATGATCCAAAAATCAATATTTTCACCCCTGGAATACTGTAGTACCGAAAAATCGCTAAAAATCGAGATTTCCAAAAAAAACAGTAAAAACAGCGTTTTTAGAGCTGAAAATGGCTCAGAGGCACCCAAAAATCAATTTTGCGGCTTCTGGGTTACAGTAGTTTGAATTCTGTGCAAACACCGAAACACCGGACGACTAAATGCAGAAAATTTGAATTTTCTGCATTTTGTCATAAGACCTCATACATTAAATCGGTGTTTGCACAGAAACCAAGCTACAGTAATCCTGAAGTTAGAAATATAGAATTTTTGGCGTTTTTGAGCCAGAAAGTTGATTTTTGAGCGATTTTTCGGCTGAAAATGGCGATTTTTTGGCAGAAAATTTGCTAAAAACGTTGGAAAATGGACATTTTAACCCAGCAAATGTCCATTTTAGCCTGAAAATGGTAACTTTAGACTCCAATTGCACTAATTTCGAGCAAAAATATCGAATTTTGCGCCTAAAATTGCTCATTTTCAGCTCGAAATTTGTCATTTTTGACGCTGAAAATGCAAAGTGTCAGCCGAAAAATCGATTTTTCCAGCGAAAATGACCCAAAAATAACCCGAAAATCGATTTTCCCGCTCCCGGATTACTGTATTTACGTTTCTGTGCAAACACCGAATTGATGTCTCACATCTTACGACAAATCGCGCAGAAATTTCGATTTTTGCCATTTTTCACTGCGAAATTCGAGCTCCCCGCCTATTTTTACCCCTAAAACCACTCATTTTGAGCGATTTGTGTATTTTGTCGTATGGTTCGGTGTTCCGGTCGGTGTTTGCACAGAATCCAAGCTACAGTAACCCGAAAACTCGAAATTGTGAGCTAGAACCGCACAAAAGTGGATTCCAACGTGAAATTTTGCGGCGAATTCGAATTCGATACTAAAATTCCAAGCTGCAGTAACCCAGACGCTAGAAATTTGGCTTTAGAGTCATTTTTGATTGTTTTTCGAACGAAAATCGAGTTTTCAGATCCTAAAATTTACTGCAATCTCTGAAAATACCAATTTTCCAGGCACAATCGACGAGCGTGCGATCAACAAGAAAAACTTGAACACTTACACGAAGCTGGAGAACCTAACGCTCGCCCTGATGTCCTCCCAAGCGATCGGTTGCAATATAATCAATATCGACAATATCGATTTGTCCAAAGGCACTGCCCATCTTGTTCTGGGGCTCCTGTGGCAGATTATCCGAATTGGACTATTCAATCAAATCGATTTACAACACTGTCCCGGCCTATTCAGACTTCTGAGGGACGGTGAGACACTGGACGATCTGAGGAGACTCTCTCCAGAAGAGATTCTGATTCGATGGGTCAATTATCATCTGGAGAGGGCGGGAACCTCTAGAAGACTCCACAACTTCACTTCTGACATCGTCGATTCGGAGATCTACACGTATCTATTGAATCAGATTGCTCCCCATGGCTCTGGGGTCACTCTGGCGCCCCTCAACGTCCAGGGGAATGTGCCGAGAGCCGGAGCGATGCTGGATGAGGCTGAAAAACTAGAATGTCAGGAGTTTGTGACGGCGAATGATGTTGCTGCCGGGAATTATAAGCTGAATTTGGCTTTTGTGGCCAATTTGTTCAATAAGCACCCCATGTTGCCGGATCCGGGAGCGGATGAAGTTGGTAGGTGGTTTTTTGGAGTTTGAAATTTGGAAAATGGGCTAAAAATGCGAATTTTTGGCTTGAAAAACAGCTGAAAACGATTAGAAAATGTCTGAAAAATGGCTCAAAACGACTTAGAAAAATCTAGAAATCCAGGAAAATCCCTAAAATTGCGATTTTTGGCTTGAAAAATGTCTGAAAATGTCCAAAAAATTAGCACAAAATGGCTCAAAAAAGTCTAGAAATCTCAAAAACAACTATTTTTGGCTTTGAAAGTGACCCAAAAATGTGGGAAATTGGCTCAAAATGCCTAGAATTTGCTTTATTTGAGAATTTCTAGGCATTTTGAGCCATTTTTGGACATTTTCAGGCCTTTAAACGACTCGAAAATATACAAAAATGGCTCAATGTTAGGTTTTGGAGCAAAAAATTAGCTCAAAAAACCGGTTTTTAGACTTTAGAATGTCTAGAAACCTTGAAAATTTCTTATGACAGCAATTTTTGGCTTCAAAAATAGCTGAAAATGCCGTGATTTTGTCTTGAAAACGCTTCAAAAAGCTAGAAAAGTCGAAATTTCTGAAAATAGCTGAAAATGGCCATTTTTGATCTCTAAAAACCCCAAAATCCAGAAAATTCCCAGAAAACCTAAAATCCGCCATTTTAATGCCATATATGACCCGAAAATCGATTTTCTCCACCTCGGATTACTGTAGTTTGGATTCTCCGAGCAGATACACCATATCTGACGACAAAATGCAGAAAATTGAAATTTGCCAGAAAAAATCTTAAGCTGAGCAATTTTAATCATCAAATTCGAATTGCCCACAAAATTTCCTCTTAAAACCCACTTTTCTGCGTCTCTAACTCTCAATTTTGGGTTTTTGGGTTACTGTAGCGCCGTTTGTGTGCAAACACCGCACCAAAACACCGAACTTTACGACAAAATGCACAAATCGCCTAAAAATAGTGGTTTTGGGGGTAACAATAGGCGGGAAGCTCGAATTTCACAGTCAGACTTGTTCAAATCGGGAAATCGGGAATCCCGTTTTCCCGGTTTTCCCGAAAATTTTCGGGAATTTTTCCCGACAGGAATTTTCCCGAATTTTTTTCCGGGAATTTTTCCCGCCGGAAATTTCCCGAATAAATTTTTTTCACGAAACTTCGAAAAAAACAGGAAATTTTCCAGTCATTGTTTTTCTAGATTTCTCAAATTTTTAACTATTTTTTCGCTTTTTGAATAGTTTTCAATGAAAATTCATGGGACACTTTCGAAAACGTAAAGAAATCACCGAATCTCAACATAAACTGAGAAAAATAGGCAAAAATTCATCGAAAAACCAACTTCCGATTTTTCCCGATTTTCCCGAAAATTCCCGAATAATATTTTCGAGAAAAATTTCGGGAACAAAATTTCCCGAAAAACTTTTTCTGGAAATTTTTCGGGAACGGGAATTCCCAAAAAAAATTTCCCGAACAAGTATGTTCACAGTGAAAAATGAATTTGTGCATTTTGTCGTCAGATGTGATACATTGTTTCGGTGTTTGCACAGAATCCAAGCTACATCAATCCAGAGCGGCAAAATTCGATTTTTGGGTGTTTATGAGCCTAAAATGTCGTTTTTTGGCTTATTTTGCCCCTAACATCCAAATTTTCCATTTAAAAAAACACATTTCTAACCCCGTTTTGAGGTTTTTCAGTGGAAGACGTCGTCGAGGAGACACGCGAGGAGAAGACCTACCGTAACTGGATGAATTCGATGGGTGTCGACCCCTATGTCAATTGGCTATACGGTGATCTTCAGAATGGTGTCGTCATTTTCCAGGTGAGGCACCTTTTTCTGATTTTTTGGGCGGAAATTTGGCTTAAAACTGGTCTAAAATGACCAGAAAATCGTCTTTTTCATCCTCGGAATACTGTAATTAGACCCAAAAATCGAGAAAAACGAGAAAAAATGACCCAAAAACCGAATTCCTAGCCCCCGGACTACTGTATTTTGGATTTTGTGCAAACATCGAAAGGTCTGACGACAAAATGCAGAAAATTCGATTTTTTAGTAATTTTCATGTCCAAATTTGAATTCCGCGCCTATTTTTACCTATAAAACCATCATTTTTGAGCGATTTGTGCATTTTGTCGTAAGGTTCGGTGTTTCGGCGCGGTGTTTACACAGAATCCAAGCTACAGTAACCGAAAAACCCAAATTGCGAGCTAGAACCGCAGAAAAGTGGGTTCCAGAGTGAAAATTTGTGGGGAATTTGAATTTGATGATAAGAAATGCTGAAAATATGTGGGATTGCTCAGCATAAAAAATGTGATTTTTTTGTACAAAAATTCCCAATTTCTCAAAAAACCATCCATTCCAATCAATTTTCTTGCCGAAATTCGGATTCCCCGCCTATTTTTATCTCTAAAAACACCGTTTTCAAGCAGTTTGTGCATTTTGTCGTAAGGTTCGGTGTTTCGGTGCGGTGTTTGCACACAATCGGCGCTACAGTACCCCAAAACCCCGAAATTGAGGGCTAGAACCGCAAAAAAAGGGGTCTAGGGTAAAATTTTGTGGGGAATTCAAATTTGATAACAAAAGTTGCTGAAAATTCGGGGAATTGTTCAGCTTAAAAACTTGAAAAAAAATTCGAAAAAAAAATTTTTTTTTCAAATTTTTTTTGGTTTTTAGTGATTTTTAGCTCTAAAAAGCTCAAATATAGCTCAAAATTCACTGTTTTCCAGCTCTACGACATCATCTGGCCGGGAATGGTGACGTGGAAGCGTGTGGTGCGTCAATTCCACAAGCTTCGCGGTATGATGGACCAGATTCAAAACTGTAACTACGCTGTCGATTTGGGCAAACAACTGCGCTTCTCGTTGGTCGGAATCCAGGGAAAGGACATTTACGATGGAAATCAGACACTGACACTGGCACTGGTTTGGCAGCTGATGAGAGCCTATACACTGAGTGTTCTCGCACAGTGTACACAATCAGGAGACTCTCTGCCAGCTGATAAAGATATCGTTGCATGGGTCAATGAGAAATTGTCGAAATCCGGCAAATCCACGTCCATTCGATCGTTCCAGGTGAGATTTTTAGCCGGAAATCATTGAAAATGGTTGATTTTAAGATTTTCAACTTTGAATTCGGCTTTGTCAGGCCAAGAGCTTTAAAATGAGCCACATATTGCCTAGGCTCTACCCACTTTGATATTTCTCCCGGGCACGCGACGCACGACCGCGACGCGCCGGAAAAATTAAATTGGGCGGAGCCTAGTCGAGTTTGGGCTCATTTTGAAGCTCAAAACACGTTGAGTTTAAATTTCCGCTTCAAAATGAGCTTAAACTCGACTAGAATCCGGAAAGTTTGGGTTACTGTAATCTCAGTTTTTCAAACTACCGTAACCCCGCTAATTTTGACTGAAAACTCTAGAAAACTATACGAGTCTATTTAAAATACAATGAGCTTCAAAATGAGCCCAAACACGGCTAGGCGCCGCCCACTTTGATTTTTCAGCCGCGTCGCGGTCGTGCGTCGCGTGTCTTTGGGGAAACTTCAAAGTTCACGGAGCCTAGTCGTGTTTGGGCTCATTTCAAAGCTCTTGATGAGCTGAAAACGACGATAACCACTGAAAATCAAAATTCTGACTGTTTTTGGGTCTTGAAGCGAAAAATTGAAATTCGGAATTTTTCGAAAAATCGATTTTTTGAATTTTTTTGTCGAAAATTTCAAAATTTCAAATTTCAAGCTTCATTATCTTTTTCAGCTCATTGCCAGCTTCAAAATGAGCCCAAACTCGCCTAGGCTCCGCCCATTAGACACACGACGCTAGACACGCGACGCACGACCGCGACGCGTCTGATAACCCAAAATGAGCGGAGCCTAGACAATATGGAGCTAATTTTGGAGCTCTAAACTTGACAAAACTGAATTCAGGGTCTAAATTTGAATATTCCAAGTAGAAAATTCAGAAAATTTGAAAAAAACATTACTATATCCCCAAATTTTCCAGGACCCAGCCATCTCAACGGGAAAAGTGGTACTCGATTTGATCGATGCGATCAAACCAAACGTGATCAATCACTCGTTGGTGAAATCCGGGAAGACGAATGAGGAGAAAATGTCGAATGCAAAGTATTCGATCACTTGTGGAAGGAAGATTGGTGCCAAGATTTATGCACTGCCAGAGGATATCGTTGAGGTAATTATGCTGGAAAATGCTAAAAAATCTGAAAATTCCAGAAAAAATGAGCCAAAAATTATCGAAATTGACTGAAAATTAGCGATTTTGAAATCCAAATTTTTGGAAACATTGATTTTTTTAGCCTCAAAATCGAAAAATATCAGAATTTCAATCCTGACTTTAGCTTTGGTAAATCAAGAGCTTCAAAATGAGCCCCATATTGCCTACGCTTCGCCCACTTCGAAATTTTCCCCAGACACGCGACGCATGACCGCGACGCGTCGGAAAAATCAAAGTGAGCGGAGCCTAGGCAATATGGGGCTCATTTTGAAGCTCTTGACTTGGGGAAGCTGAATCCAGGGTCGATATTTGGATATTGTCAATTTTGAAGCTCAAAAGCTTAAAATCCAAAATTTCCAGGTGAAACCCAAAATGGTGCTGACCGTATTCGCGTGCCTGATGGCTCGCGACTATGTGCCCGACATAAAGGAAGTCTCCGCCCCCATCGTCCCAATGATCAATGGCAATTAAGCCCCGCCCACTTTTTTGAAAAAAAAAATGTTTTTTCAAAAATTTTCAAATTCCCGCTTTCTCAAAATCCCTATTTTCTCAAAAAATGATGTTAAGCCCCGCCTTCTCATTTCCATCGCTCTTAAACTATAAGCCCCGCCCACTTTTTTCCCTGGCTCCGCCCCCTTTTGTTGGCTTTAATCCCGCCCCCACCATTTTCAATGTGATATAATCCCTTCTTATAGTTTTTCTTCACTTATTTGATTGCTCACCCTTATCTCATTATTTATAAAATAAAAAATTGTAAAAGCCACGCCTCCTTTTCTAGGCTCCGCCCACTCACTTTTTGCATTTGAATCCCCCCGAAATATTGCATTTTTGGCCCCAAAATGTTATACTATATTCACCAAATTATTATTGCTTAAAACTACTACTACCAGTGTTTGTCTTTCTCTCTCTAAGCTCCGCCCTCCACAATTTGGCCCCGCCCCTTTTCCACAAGATTCTTCATTTTTCCTCGTTTTGATGAGAAAAAATTGTCGTTTTTTCGCGTTTTCCAGTGTCAAATGAATTTCGATTTTTCTGAAAACTGAAGTTTGGCTGAAATTTTGAGCGTTTTGGCTGAAATTTTTGGGATTTTCAGACAAATTTTTTTTTCGGCCGAAAATCTGAAAATTTCAAAAAAATTTCATTTTTTTTTTAACTTTTAAAACATTCAAAACCCTTTATTTTGTATCTTAAAAACCCGTATTTTACACTTTTTGCAATAAAATGACATAGAAATTCAAATTTCCCGCCTAAAAATGCTGTGGAAGGCGCAAATACACGGCGCGATCCAGCTGATTCTTGCGCTGAATCGTTGATAAATAGCTTAGAATCAAAATGAGAGAGTTCAAAAAATAGAAAAAATAGAATTCGTGTCGTCGAGACTCCCGTGGTGATGGGCACGGCCGGAGTACGGTAGTTGACGATTTGGAGCAATTGACACGATCGAAATATCCGGTTTTCAGGCAGTAAGCTGAAAGAAATATCGATTTTTACTGGAAAATCTAGGAAGTTCCCGAAAAATTGACCTAAAATGAGCAATTTTTCGAAAAATTAGGCTCCGCCCCCTTTTGGGCGGAGCCTAGCCATGTTTAGACTCGCTTTGAAGGTCAGAACCTTTCAAATTCGAATCAGGCGTGCTGAGATCTTTGAAATGAGACCCATATCAGAAAAATCAGATTCCACCAAGTTTTATCCACTTCTGAAGGTTCAAGGACCATGATTTCTTTTCTCAATCCTTCCGAAGTTGTCATTCATCTAGACAAGAAGTATCGCAAATGAAATTAGACATTCTGGCACATCAGAAGCTAGGGCCTATCGATGGATCGTACTCGTAACTTATTTCTGGAAATTCACATTTGAGCGGAAGCTTGCAAAAAAGCGAGCACCGATTCTCTGATTGATGATTCTAGTGATGTCGATTATGCTATGAGTCTGAAATACAATTTTGTGGGTAAGGATGTGCACTTTGAGCAGACTTATCTTATTTCCTGTAGAAGCTGGGGATAAGTCCTGACTTTCATTCAAACAAATTATTTGAGACATTATCTGATTCAAACCAAAATTTCCGTAGTTTCCAGAGAAAATTAGTAGGTTCCGTCATTGAAATACTGTAGACAGTTCTTATCATCAGCTGTCAGGAAGTTTCAAATCGCGAAGTTATGAATCCATGTTTATGTTAGCGAGGGACATACGAGAGCCATGGGTTGTATTGATCGGTAATGCATATATGATACTTTGTGTGTTGCGTTGTCCCTCCGCTCAACTGATGAGACGGACATCGTCTGTGGAGAGCTCGAGTCACAACGCGTGTAGATTAGCACAAGAGTCAAACGCGCGTCTGCTTACTGTCTGCATTGATCCCTTTGTAATGCACTCACTCTCCTCTTTGGCAACTAATGGTGTGAACTCTCTAATGACACTTTGTGTGAGATCCGAGGTTCGTCTGCTCACCAGATGAGACGGACATCATCTGTTGCGAGCTACGCGTGTAGATTAGCACAAAGGTCAAACACGCCCTCTCCTTATTGTATACATTTATTCATATGTAATACACCCACTTGTCTCCTTGACAGCTAATGATGAGAACTCTCCTCCTTGGACTCACTCTCCTCCTTTCTTCCATATCCAAATTCTTATATGAAATCTTTTTTTTCCAATTTGTTCAATTCTCCATGCCATAGATACGATCTGTCATGCTCGAAATCCAAATTTTCCGCTTATAATAACACCTTTGAGGAGATTTCGCAATAACCCATGTATCCCGCAATTTGGCAGTCGCTATGCAAATATGCTCTACTACAAAGCGCGGAACATGAACATTATGTGTTTGTTTTTTAGGCCAAATTTCGGAACTTTTTATCACAAAATCGTAATTTTTCCTTGACTTTTTCCACCAACTCTGTTTTTTACTCCTACCGTAACCCAGAAGTGGTTTAAATGCACGAATTTCAATGTTTTTGACGGCTCTTTCCTATCAAAATTGAGAAAATTGTTGGAGATTTTTCTATTTTTCTCACGAAAGTCCTACACATGTTTTGCGAAAACCATTCTTCTCGAAAAATTCAGAAAATTCTCGAAAAATGCTTTTCGTCTAGCATGTTCACTGATTACCTGCCATTTTCCAGATAAATTTGCCCGTTTTTTTTTTGATTTAATGAATTTCTCTTTTTTTTTGTTCTCCTCAAAATGCATTAGTGTTGTCTTTACCAACGATACTTTTTTTTTCATTTCAGACCGAAACATGGAACATCCAGCTCCGTCACAAAAGCCGGATCCACCAACTCAGAATGAGCCAGAGGAAGACGTGGTGGAGTACGAACCGGTCATTATGACTTTCTATGCTCCAGACACCAGCGACGAGCCGCCAGAAGGTCCACCGATCCCGGTCCGACCCGCACCGATCCCTGTCCGACCCGCACCGGTCCCATTGGCTCGAGTTGCTCCACCGGCACCTCAACATGTAAGTGTTAAAAACTGCAATTTCGGGAAAAAAGTTGTGCCTGGGGATGAGACAATCAAACATGTTAGCTTGCTTCAAAAATGCAGCCAAAATCTCTAAAACATTATCTCTGCTTGAAAGAATACTGTTTTTATCAAATGAAATATAACTTTGATCATAATATAATTACTTTAGATTCGCTTAGCGTAGTCGGTAGCTGTGCTGAAACCTTATTTTGTCATATGGAGACACTCTTTTAGACCGAGGCGGCTTTGATTCCTACTAAAAATTTGAATTTTTTCAGAGTAGTTGAAAATGAAAGATTTTGATAAGACCCATATATATTTTGTTGAAAAACACTTAAACTTATCTTTTTGCAGCCAGTTCATCTAGTGTCGTCAGACTCGTCATCCTCCGACTCCTCCTCCTCGGACTCGTCGTCTTCGTCGTCTTCTTCGGACTTGTCTCCACCAGCAAGAGTAAGTTGATTTCATATCGAATAAGTGTTCAGATTTACCCATAGAAACTTTTAAATGCCTGAAAATAATCAGTTTTTAGAAACGAAAACTCAAATACCAGCGATTTCCGCAGTATTTCTGGCAGATATTGCCTTTTTGTTTGGATTGACTCCCAAAAACTCTAATTTTCAGCGTCGTCGGATCATCCCACCACGAAACGCTGCACATCAAGTTTACGATGGATCGTCGGAATCATCGTCTGATTCGTCTTCTGAGTCAGATTACTCCTCAGATTCCGATGTTGTTGTAGTGGATGTAATAATAAATGGACCACCCGGAATAGTAAGTCACTTTTTTCGGGAATAATTACCCAGATTCACCCATGAAAAATTAAAATTGCCAGAAAATAATATAGTCAAAACGAAAAGTTCAACTTTTATCAATTTCGCATTATTGTTGGCAGATTTTGCTTTCTTGTTTGAATTGACCCACAGAATTTTTACAGCGCCGAAACGCTCGAGAAGCTCCACAAGGAAGAGTTCCTGAAGCAGAAGCTCAGCACCAAGAAGCACACCGAGACTAGGACCAGTCAACCAATGAGGACGCAGAGAGAATGTGAGTTTTATATTTCCTAAGAAGATTCTGAATAACAAAACAAAAATGATAAGAAAGCATTTCAAAGTTACATTCAAATGATTTTCAGGTATTGCGGCGATGTTTTCAGAGAGGTCCGCCAGTTCGTCTACAGTTCTTCTCAATATTGTCATTCCAGAACCATGAATTGTCGTTAGTTTTTGATTTCAACCCTCCCCCCCCCTCTCTCTCTCTCTCTCTCTTTTTCCTTAAAAATATTCTTCTCACTGTTTTCTTCAATTGTTTCCATCAGGGATGTTCGGAATGGCCTTATTCGGAATTGCGGAATTTCACAAAATTCAGATTTAAAAAATTTCGGAATTTCGGAATCTCGGAATTTTCCGATTTTCAAAAATTCGAAATTTCGGAATTTCGGAATATTCCGGTTTTAAAATTTTCGGAATTTCGGAAGTTTCGGATATTTTCAAAATTCGAATTTTACAGCGGAAATTTCATTTTCCCATCACAAAAACGCTAGAATCATTTGAAAATTGACAGAAAAATTCCGACAGCGCAAAAAATATTAATATTAATCCTGTTCGAGACGCACAGGTAAATTTTTTCCAGGAATACAGTAGTCGAAAAAATTTTAATTCCGAAAAAAATGCTTCGGAAAAATTCCGGTCGGAATTTCATTCCGAAAAAATCTTTCGGAATTATTCCGACCGGAATTTCATTCCGAATTTTTTTCTCGGAATTATTCCGGTCGGAATTTCATTCCGAAAATGTTCGGAATTTTCGGAATTCCGAATTCCGTTCCGAACATCCCTGGTTTCCATTGTTTTGTGGTTTTTGTGTTTCAAATTTTGCAAAAACTGAGTTTAATGGAATAAAGTTTGTTGTTTTTAATAACTTTCTTGAGTTCTTTATCCTGTGTGTTCCATGACACTGTCTGAATATCTCAAATCTTATTGCTCATTTATTTGTAATGATTATATTCCCATGTTATCTATCCTCAATGCCATAGATGCAATCTGTCATACTTGAAATTCAAATTTCCCGCTTATAATAACACCTTCGAGGAGATTTCGCAATAACCCATGTATCCCGCGATTCGACAGTTCCTATGCAAATATGCTCTAATGCAAAGCTCGGAACATCAACATAATGTATTCGTTTTTTAGGCCAAATTTCGGACATTTTATCACCAAACCGTCATTTTTCCAGGGGTTTTCTGCCAACTTTGATTTTTCATTTCTAACGTAACCAAAAAAAGGTTCAAAATGTGAATTTTCAACGTTTTTGACAGCTTTTTTCAATCAAAATTGAAGTATTTGAGATTTTTCTATTTTCTCACGAAATCCAAGTTTTTGAAAAACGTTTCGAAACTATTTCGAATTTTTTTCACATCACCTACAGTGACCCGATAACTGTATTGTAAAAATTCTTACCAAGAGATTCAGAACATTCTCACAAAATGCCTTTGGTCTAGCCTGTTCATTGATTTCCTTCCATGTTCTAAATAAATTAGCCCCTTTTTTTTCGATTTATCGAATTTCTTTTTTTTTTTGTTCTCCTCAAAATTCATTAAATTTTTCTTCATCAACAAAACTGTCTTAATTACAGACCAAATCATGGAGCATCCAGCTTAGCAGCTCCAGCAGAGAACCCGGATCCACCAGCTCAAAATGAGCCACAGGAAGAAGAAGAGGAGTTCGAACAGGTCATCATGACCTTCTACGCTCCAGACACCAGCAACGAGCCGCCAGAAAATCCACCGGTCACTGCACGATTCGCCACACTACCGGAACCTTGACATGTAAGTGTTAGAGACTGTAATTTAAAAAAAAGGCACTTTGACCGAATGAAATATTACTATGACCAAAATGGGACGATTTCAGATCCGCTTAGCGTAGTCGGTAGATGTGCTGAAACTATATTTTGCCATAAGAATACACTCTTATAGACCGAGGGGCTTTGATTCCTGCTAAAAATAGTTTTTCTAAGAGTATAAACGATGCCGTGAAAAAAAACCCCCTTATTTCATAGATACCAGCTTCAATTTTTCTTTTTGCAGCCAGTTCGTCTAGTCTCGTCGTCTTCAGACGAGTCTTCTGATTCGTCATCGGGCTCTTCATCGTCGGACTCGTCGTTCCTGGAAAGAGCAATAGCAAGAGTAAGTTTTATATTGAAGAACTGTTCAGATTCACTCATAAAAGCTTGTACATACCTGAAAATAATCAGTTAAACTAACTTCAACCGATTTCGTAATATTTATGGTATATATTGCCTTCTTCTCCGAATCGACTTCCCAAAACCTCTTATTTTTACAGCGCCATGGCCGGCGCCCCGTGTTTGGTCGTCTCCCAATACTTCAGATCTGGATAGTTCTTCAGATGAGGATAATCCATCAGAACGAATAAGAGGAATAAGAGTAAGTTGAATTTGTGCTTAGCAATTTGTCCACATTTGAGAAAAAATCAGGTTGACAAAAATCTAAACTTCATCAAATATTGCCACATTTTGCGTTAAGGCAGATGTTGTTTTCTTGTTGTATTGACTTGTTGTTTTCTTGTTGTATTGAAAAAAATCAAATTTTTACAGTACCTCAATGCCCGGATCCAGGCCGGCAGTCCACTTCACGAAGCTCTACAGCGAGAAGCGCAACAGGAGATGGCTCGAGAACAAGCCCAAGAGCCGTATCCCTACAATCCATCTCGAGCCAATCCGCAAAGAGGAGCTCCTTAGCAAATTGCTCCACCTGTAGAAGCTTTACCGGCCCGCAGAAGGCGACGCGCTTTGGTTCTTGAGCCATCTGATCGCGTTCTACGCCCTCGGACCCCAGAGAGTGATGCTCCACCAGCTCTGAGAAGAACGAACAGAGGGCGTTTGGTTCCTGAACCATCTGATCGTGTGCTACGCCCTCGGAACTCCAGAAAACAGTGATGTAGGTTTGGAAAATGGTGAAACAGGGTTTAGATAACATTATCAAATGAAAGTTTTCAGATCTCGTCTCTTCCAGAGCGGTCAAAGTCAAGATGTCGCTACCCTTTCGAATTGTTCTTGCCCACTTTTTTCTATTTTAGCGTTGTCTTGTGTTGGAAAATTTGCCAAAACTGAGTTTAAAAAAATAAAGTGTTGTTGTTAATTATTTTTGTTGTGTATTTTGTTCTTTTGTGTTTCATGACACTGTTTGAATATTTTCAATCTTATTGATAATTTTTTGTAATGATTTGCCAGGTAATGAATAAAGCAGAATAGGAAAGATCGCGATGCGATGCGCCACAGGGACATCATGTCAACGCTGAAAATTGACAAGGAAAAGCGGAAAGTTGATAATTCACTCTTGTAAGGTGAAAGCTCACTTTTGAAAGCTGTATGAATAGTGAGTATTTCTTATGTTGATAGCCCACGCAAACCGTCAGTTTCAAGCTCAATTTTCACGATTCGTGTGAACGATATCAATCACTCGCCAACTGATAAAATATTGTTCATTTTAGGATAAATAGGTCACCAGTTGACAAAATTGATATCTTTCACAAAAATTGAGATATTTAAGCTCAAAGTTGACGGTTTAGGTGGGCTTCTATTAGAGGGAATACGGTGTTTCGAAAAATATAAATTTTTCAGGATCGCCGATTCGTTGGTATTGTACATGAACATGGAGCTTCAATTTTATGGGCCACCAAATCCCAATGATGATGAAGCAATGCGAATCGAGTGCCGATGGGGACCCTCGAAGCTCCAACATTCATAACTCTGGATAATTGTATTCCATTTCATAGTTGTGTATTACTTTTTTTGTGAATTGAGCAAAAAATGCTTATGTTTTGTTCATTAATCCACTGTTTTATTCATTTAAGGGTAGATTCAAGACGTTCGTCCGAGAGGACTACACGACGTTTGGTATTCTAGTCCCACGGCCGAACGGCCACCGTCAATTCACACAAAACTTGATGTTTTTCTCTTTTTCCCCCAAATCTCGTAATTGAAGAAAGGAAGCTGTAAAAATGATATTTAAAAAAGTAACCTAAAAATATTTGAAATCGTGTGAAGTTAATGAAAAATTGGAACTCTTCTTTCATGAACCCATACAAAGAGGTTTTATCCTCCCGAGACGTTTGTCCGAGAGGACTACACGACGTTTGGTATCCTAGTCCCCCGGCCGAACGGCCATCGCAAATCCACACAAAGCTATTTTTTTCTCCTTTTTCTCAAACCTCGTAACTAAAAAAAAGCTTCAAAAAATGAGATTTAAAAAATAACCTAAATATCTTTAGAAATCGTGTGAATTCAGCGAGAAATGCATAATCTTCTTTAGTTAATCCATTGCCTTATCCAATAAATGCGTGTGTCCGAGAGGACTACACGACGTTTGGTATTCCAGTCCCCCGGCCGAACGGCCACCGAAAATCTACACGAAACTTTCTCTCTCTTTTACCGAATTTCGTAATTAAAAAAAGAAAACTTTATTATTTCTTCAAAAGAAAAAGAAAGAAAGATATATTTTTAAAAAATAAATGAAAAATTGAAATAAAAAGTTGCATAAAATTTAGAAATACCAGATGGCAGCAAGTTTTATCCACTTCCGAAGATTCAAGGACAGTGAGCTGTGTTTTTCAATCCCGCCAAAATCGCCGTTCCGAATTGGACGTTTTGACACTTCGGAAGCATGCGATGATCCAACGATAGTCCGTACTCGTTACTCTTCTCTGGAAATCCACATTTGAGCTGTAGCTTGCAAAAAAAGCGAACACCGATTCTCTGATTGAAGATTTTAGTGATGTCAATTATGCTATGAGCCTAAAATACAATTATGTGGGTCAGGATGTGTGCTTTGAGCTGATTTATCGCATTTCCTGTGAAAGATATACAGGGTGCGGCAAAAGTCTTTGTGCATGACTTTGAAGCAAAATAAACCATACTCATAATTGTCATACAGTGCCCAAACAACTTGCAGATGATACTAAAAGACATTTCGAATATATCCACCAAATTTCGAAAAAATATCATTACCCATTCAAAAGTTACAACCGTTTGAATTCATAGCCTCACAATTTCTACTTCCACTCGGACGGTTTTTTGATTTTGAGAGTAGGCTGTGAGTAAACTGACAGGAAAACTTTTTGGAAATATATTTTACTGCCAACTGCAAAAACTGCGGTTTTTGAAAAACAAAAAAGCTTTTCTCCAGAATTATCTTGAACTGAGCAGCAATCGGTTTTCCAAATTTGGTGAAAATTAAGATTTCGCTTCAATATTGGTCTGAGTAAGGGGCTAGCTCGATGAACCAGTATATCATCTGAATTCTCATTTGATACCCTAATTCACAAAACAGTTTTTACAACTTTAGCTAAACTATCATAGGTTTCAAACAAATGAAGTCATATTTCAAGGTGATGTCTCAGAATCTCAGAATCCCAGAAACTCAGAAACTCAGAATCTCAGAATCTCAGAATATCAGAATCTCTGAATTTCAGAATCTCAGAATCTCAGAATCTCAGAATCTCAGAAACTCAGAGTCTCAGAATCTCAGAATCTCAGAAACTCAGAATCTCAGAATCTCAGAATATCAGAATCTCAGAATCTCAGAATCTCAGAATCTCAGAATCTCAGAATCTCAGAATATCAGAATCTCAGAATCTCAGAATCTCAGAATCTCAGAATCTCAGAATCTCAGAATCTCAGAATCTCAAAATATCAGAATCTCAGAATCTCAGAATCTCAGAATCTCAGAATCTCAGAATCTCAGAATCTCAGAATCTCAGAATCTCAGAATCTCAGAATCTCAGAATATCAGAATCTCAGAATATCAGAATCTCAGAATCTCAGAATCTCAGAATCTCAGAAACTCAGAGTCTCAGAATCTCAGAATCTCAGAAACTCAGAATCTCAGAATCTCAGAATATCAGAACCTCAGAATCTCAGAATCTCAGAATCTCAGAATCTCAGAATCTCAGAATATCAGAATCTCAGAATCTCAGAATCTCAGAATCTCAGAATCTCAGAATCTCAAAATATCAGAATCTCAGAATCTCAGAATCTCAGAATCTCAGAATCTCAGAATCTCAGAATCTCAGAATCTCAGAATCTCAGAATCTCAGAATCTCATAATATCAGAATCTCAGAATATCAGAATCTCAGAATCTCAGAATCTCAGAATCTCAGAAACTCAGAGTCTCAGAATCTCAGAATCTCAGAAACTCAGAATCTCAGAATCTCAGAATATCAGAATCTCAGAATCTCAGAATCTCAGAATCTCAGAATCTCAGAATCTCAGAATCTCAGAATATCAGAATCTCAGAATCTCAGAATCTCAAAATATCAGAATCTCAGAATCTCAGAATCTCAGAATCTCAGAATCTCAGAATCTCAGAATCTCAGAATCTCAGAATCTCAGAATTTCAGAATCTCAGAATCTCAGAATCTCAGAATCTCAGAATCTCAAAATATCAGAATCTCAGAATCTCAGAAACTCAGAGTCTCAGAATCTCAGAATCCCAGAAACTCAGAATCTCAGAATCTCAGAATCTCAGAATCTCAGAATCTCAGAATCTCAGAATCTCAGAATCTCAGAATCTCAGAATCTCAGAATCTCAGAATCTCAGAATCTCAGAATCTCAGAATCTCAGAATCTCAGAATCTCAGAATCTCAGAATCTCAGAATCTCAGAATCTCAGAAACTCAGAGTCTCAGAATCTCAGAATCCCAGAAACTCAGAATCTCAGAATCTCAGAATCTCAGAATCTCAGAATCTCAGAATCTCAGAATCTCAGAATCTCAGAATCTCAGAATCTCAGAATCTCAGAATCTCAGAATCTCAGAATCTCAGAATTTCAGAATCTCAGAATCTCAGAATCTCAGAATCTCAGAATCTCAGAATCTCAGAATCTCAGAATCTCAGAATCTCAGAATTTCAAAATCTCAGAATCTCAGAATTTCAGAATCTCAGAATCTCAGAATCTCAGAATCTCAAAATATCAGAATCTCAGAATCTCAGAATCTCAGAATCTCAGAATCTCAGAATTTCAGAATCTCAGAATCTCAGAATCTCAGAATCCCAGAAACTCAGAAACTCAGAATCTCAGAATCTCAGAATATCAGAATCTCAGAATCTCAGAATCTCAGAATCTCAGAATCTCAGAATCTCAGAATCTCAGAATTTCAGAATCTCAGAATCTCAGAATCTCAGAATCTCAGAATCTCAGAATCTCAGAATCTCAGAATCTCAGAATCTCAGAATTTCAAAATCTCAGAATCTCAGAATCTCAGAATCTCAGAATCTCAGAATCTCAGAATTTCAGAATCTCAGAATCTCAGAATCTCAGAATCTCAGAATCTCAGAATCTCAGAATCTCAGAATCTCAGAATCTCAGAATCTCAGAATTTCAAAATCTCAGAATCTCAGAATTTCAGAATCTCAGAATCTCAGAATCTCAAAATATCAGAATCTCAGAATCTCAGAATCTCAGAATCTCAGAATCTCAGAATTTCAGAATCTCAGAATCTCAGAATCTCAGAATCCCAGAAACTCAGAAACTCAGAATCTCAGAATCTCAGAATATCAGAATCTCAGAATCTCAGAATCTCAGAATCTCAGAATCTCAGAATCTCAGAATCTCAGAATCTCAGAATCTCAGAATCTCAGAATCTCAGAATCTCAGAATCTCAGAATCTCATAATCTCAGGATCTCAGAATCTCAGAATCTCAGAATCTCAGAATCTCAGAGTCTCAGAATCTCAGAATCTCAGAATCTCAGAATCTCAGAATCTCAGAATCTCAGAATCTCAGAATCTCAGAATTTCAATATCTCACAAGGGAAGTACCCGAAGTGTCCCCTCGCTTTTTCTTAGATATTGGTGGCAAATAATGTCCCTTCCCCGGACTAACACAAAACGGATAATATAAGGTGCCCATAGGCAGTTTGAGCAGAGTGGCAAAACTTTTTGTAATTTTTCAGAAAAAGTGGATCAAGTCTATTCAAAAAGTCATAACTTTGTACAGACAAAAGATAAAGTTTCAGACTAAAGTGCATCTTGTAATACGAGGTTGAGGCTACAAAAAACTCAATTACACCTTTATTTTATCTCTGCAAAGAAGTTTACTAGGAAGGGAAATGTCAGAATGGTCCGGTCGTACGAAATCAAAAAATGTCGATTTTCGAAAAAACACCTCGGGGAGACCATGTCTATTTGATGCATCTTATGTCATAGTGCATAACTACTATCTCAAATATATAGCTCACCGTCCATTTACAAGAGTTTTTTGAAAAAATACAAATTTTAAAGTCAATTCCATGTACCCCTATACATGCTCACTTTTATCATGTGAAAATTTTTTTTCGAAAGTTTTGACTTTTTGATCACGACTCGATAATTTTCTGACAAAAGGAAATTAAACCAACCGATTCGGATATTCTCGGAGCTTTTATCTTGTATATGGAAAAATGAGTTTAAAAAATTCCATGTATAGGGGTACATGGAATTGACTTCAAAATTTGTATTTTTTCAAAAAACTCTTGTAAATGGACGGTGAGCTATATATTTGAGATAGTAGTTATGCATTATGACATAAGATGAATCAAATAGACATGGTCTCTCCGAGGTGTTTTTTCGAAAATTGATATTTTTTGATTTCATACGACCGGACCATTCTGACATTTCCCTTCCTAGTAAACTTCTTTGCAGAGATAGAATAAAGGTGTAATTGAGTTTTTTGTAGCCTCAACCTCGTATTACAAGATGCACTTTAGTCTGAAACTTTATCTTTTGTCTGTACAAAGTTATGGCTTTTTGAATAGACTTGATCCACTTTTTCTGAAAAATTACAAAAAGTTTTGCCACTCTGCTCAAACTGCCTATGGGCACCTTATATTATCCGTTTTGTGTTAGTCCGGGGAAGGGACATTATTTGCCACCAATATCTAAGAAAAAGCGAGGGGACACTTCGGGTACTTCCCTTGTCAGAATCTCAGAATCTCAGAATTTCAGAATCTCAGAATCTCAGAATCTCAGAATCTCAAAATATCAGAATCTCAGAATCTCAGAATCTCAAATTATCAGAATCTCAGAATCTCAGAATCTCAGAATCTCAGAATCTCAGAATCTCAGAATTTCAGAATCTCAGAATTTCAGAATCTCAGAATCTCAAAATATCAGAATCTCAGAATCTCAGAATCTCAGAATCTCAGAATATCAGAATCTCAAAATATCAGAATCTCAGAATCTCAGAATCTCAGAATCTCAGAATCTCAGAATCTCAGAATTTCAGAATCTCAGAATCTCAGAATCTCAGAATCCCAGAAACTCAGAATCTCAGAATCTCAGAATCTCAGAATCTCAGAATCTCAGAATCTCAGAATCTCAGAATCTCAGAATCTCAGAATCTCAGAATCTCAGAATCTCAGAATCTCAGAATCGCAGAATCTCAGAATCTCAAAATTTCAGAATCGCAGAATCTCAGAATCTCAGGATCTCAGAATCTCAGAATCTCAGAATCTCAGAATCTCAGAATCTCAGAATCTCAGAATCTCAGAATCTCAGAATCTCAGAATCTCAGAATCTCAGAATTTCAAAATCTCAGAATCTCAGAATCTCAGAATTTCAGAATCTCAGAATCTCAGAATCTCAGAATCTCAAAATATCAGAATCTCAGAATCTCAGAATCTCAAAATATCAGAATCTCAGAATCTCAAAATCTCAGAATCTCAGAATCTCAGAATCTCAGAATTTCAGAATCTCAGAATCTCAGAATCTCAGAATCCCAGAAACTCAGAATCTCAGAATCTCAGAATCTCAGAATCTCAGAATCTCAGAATCTCAGAATCTCAGAATCTCAGAATCTCAGAATCGCAGAATTTCAGAATCTCAGAATCTCAGAATCTCAAAATTTCAGAATCGCAGAATTTCAGAATCTCAGAATATCAGAATCTCAGAATCTCAGAATCTCAAAATATCAGAATCTCAGAATCTCAGAATCTCAGAATTTCAGAATCTCAGAATCTCAGAATTTCAGAATCTCAGAATCTCAGAATCTCAGAATCTCAGAATCTCAGAATCTCAGAATCTCAGAATTTCAAAATCTCAGAATCTCAGAATCTCAGAATTTCAGAATCTCAGAATCTCAGAATCTCAGAATCTCAAAATATCAGAATCTCAGAAACTCAGAATCTCAGAATCTCAGAATCTCAGAATCTCAGAATCTCAGAATCTCAGAATCTCAGAATCTCAGAATCTCAGAATCTCAGAATCTCAGAATTTCAGAATCTCAGAATCTCAGAATCTCAGAATCTCAGAATCTCAAAATATCAGAATCTCAGAATCTCAGAATCTCAGAATTTCAGAATCTCAGAATCTCAGAATTTCAGAATCTCAGAATCTCAGAATCTCAGAATTTCAAAATCTCAGAATCTCAGAATCTCAGAATTTCAGAATCTCAGAATCTCAGAATCTCAGAATCTCAAAATATCAGAATCTCAGAATCTCAGAATCTCAGAATCTCAGAATCTCAGAATTTCAGAATCTCAGAATCTCAGAATCTCAGAATCCCAGAAACTCAGAAACTCAGAATCTCAGAATCTCAGAATATCAGAATCTCAGAATCTCAGAATCTCAGAATCTCAGAATCTCAGAATCTCAGAATCTCAGAATCTCAGAATCTCAGAATCTCAGAATCTCAGAATCTCAGAATCTCAGAATCTCAGAATCTCAGAATCTCAGAATCTCAGAATCTCAGAATCTCAGAATCTCAGAATCTCAGAATCTCAGAATCTCAGAATCTCAGAATCTCAGAATCTCAGAATCTCAGAATCTCAGAATCTCAGAATCTCAGAATCTCAGAATCTCAGAATCTCAGAATCTCAGAATCTCAGAATCTCAGAATCTCAGAATCTCAGAATCTCAGAATTTCAAAATCTCAGAATCTCAGAATCTCAAAATTTCAGAATCGCAGAATTTCAGAATCTCAGAATCTCAGAATCTCAAAATTTCAGAATCGCAGAATTTCAGAATCTCAGAATATCAGAATCTCAGAATCTCAGAATCTCAAAATATCAGAATCTCAGAATCTCAGAATCTCAGAATTTCAGAATCTCAGAATCTCAGAATCTCAGAATCTCAGAATCTCAGAATCTCAGAATCTCAGAATCTCAGAATCTCAGAATCTCAAAATATCAGAATCTCAGAATCTCAGAATCTCAGAATTTCAGAATCTCAGAATCTCAGAATCTCAGAATCTCAGAATTTCAAAATCTCAAAATCTCAGAATCTCAGAATTTCAGAATTTCAAAATCTCAGAATCTCAGAATCTCAGAATCTCAGAATTTCAGAATCTCAGAATCTCAGAATCTCAGAATCTCAGAATCTCAAAATATCAGAATCTCAGAATCTCAGAATCTCAGAATCTCAGAATCTCAGAATTTCAGAATCTCAGAATCTCAGAATCTCAAAATTTCAGAATCGCAGAATTTCAGAATCTCAGAATATCAGAATCTCAGAATCTCAGAATCTCAAAATATCAGAATCTCAGAATCTCAGAATCTCAGAATTTCAGAATCTAAGAATCTCAGAATCTCAGAATCTCAGAATCTCAGAATCTCAGAATCTCAGAATCTCAAAATATCAGAATCTCAGAATCTCAGAATCTCAGAATCTCAGAATCTCAGAATTTCAGAATCTCAGAATCTCAGAATCTCAGAATCTCAAAATATCAGAATCTCAGAATCTCAGAATCTCAGAATCGATTTCAGAATCTCAGAAAAATGTCTGAAAATCGGACAAAAAAAATCCGAAAATGGGACAAAAATGTCCGAAAATGGGACAAAAATGTCCGAAAATGGGACCAAAATTTCCGAAAATCGGACAAACATTTCCGATAATCGGACAAAAATGTCCGAAAATCGGACTAAAATATCAGAATTCCAGAATCTCAAACCTTACAATCGAGTCGGGCCGATCCGAGAAAATTCATAACTTAGCCCAGCTCGTATGATTTTCCCAAAAACTCGAAAAACGAAGAGCACAACCAATTGAGCAATTTAGCCGGAAAACAGAACTGAGCTTCTCTTTCTGATTCAAAGATGATATAATATTTGACTGACTGTTGAAAAACTATGGGAATCAAATAAATTTATTCATATACACAAAAACATGAAAAATGATCCATGGATCTTGCAGAAATCAATCACTGTATTGCAGCCGATTGCTGTTTGCGCTGAAATCGTCGATTTGTGAAAAATTGAACACTCTGAGCATATATTCTTACATGATAGTGTAGATCCGAAACTGGAGATGATGATGTTGAGAACCTTCTTTTCAGTCATTTGCAAAGTCCACAAAACTTCTCCGAAAACTGTTCCATGGATTGTGGGGAAGATTTGAAAGTGGCAAGATTGGCGTTGTCGCTGTAAAATCGCAAGACTTTTAGATCATCGCTGACTTGTTGAAACCTGAATTAGTCTTCAAGGGACACAGATGACCAAGATGGGCAGAAGAGCTAAACCGTGGTCACGACATCTTGGGATCTTTTTTTGCGCATCTGAAAAGTAGTTCAAAGATATTTGCAGAGGGCACAAGCAGCCTCAAATGAGTATACGACAAAACAAAGGAAATTTTCAACGAAAATTTATTGAGAAGCAACTCAAAATGCTTTTTGAGAATCAAAAAACCATAGAAGAATTGAGCACACTTGCAGGAGAGATAAGATATTGCAGGAGGGGGGGGGGGGGAAGAGAACATTACATGAAGTACCAGAGAATGAAGACAGCCACAATGACAGCAGCGACGATGAAGATCATGGGGTTTTGGGCCGACGTCTTCTTTGGTCCAACCATTTGGACTTCGTACTCTTCCTCAATTGTTTCATCGAGGTCATCCTCCACAGTACGATCCATCACAGCATCCACATGACGGACGAGTCCGTACTTCTGGGCAAAGCTTGCTGGGATGCTTCGGCGCCCGGATGCTCCCTGAAACGTCAAAATTAGTTGAGTCGATAGTTTGATTTCTTCACTCACCCATTCGCAGCCATCATCCACCAAAAATTGGATTGTTTCCGCCATGGCATCATCGAAGTTGACAGCCGATTCTCCTTGGGGGCACGGGACGTGATCACGAATATGGAAAGCGACGAGATTCTGTAAATTTACATATTGGAGTTTGAATGTGCGAAAGATCTGAGAATTCTCTTGAAAAAAAAGGTCTGATTTAAACTCACTTGGATCTTCTCGGCACCTCTGGGGTTAGAGAACCCAAAGTACTCCACCACCCAGCTATTCGAATTCTTTTGGCGGAGCAGAAAGGCAGGGTACGCGCCTGCCCAGACCACGTCCCCTGACTTCAGACCACGACGATTTCGGATCATCTGAAAAAAACACAAGTCATATAGAATGTACGAATTCAAAGAAAATTTCAGACTGTTAAGGAGGAGTTCAAGCAGGTAAGAAGAATACGCAAGCAAGAGACTATTTTCAAAATTGTTCTGAATTTCACTAAAAACGTTTTCACAATAACTATCGGGTTACTGTCGGTGGTTGGCAAAAATTCGAAATGGATCTAGAATGGCTTTCACCAAGCATTTACATGCCTTCGGTGAGAAAATAGAAAAATCCCAAAAATTTTAGGATTTTGATTGGAAAAAGCCGTCGAAAACATAGTAAATTGACGCATTTGAACCATTACTGGGTTACGGTACAAATGAAAACTGAAAGTTGACAAAAAACCCAGAAAAAATGACAATCCGGAGAAAATTAGTTCGAAAATGAGAATAAATTATTGGCCTAAAAAAACATGTGATGTTGAAGTGCGGCACTTTGCAATAGGGCATATTTGCATAGGGACTGTCGACCTATGGGATACATGGGGATATTGCGAAATCGCATAGAAGGTGTCATAATTGGCGGGAAATTTGAATTTTGAGCCTGACAGGTTGTATCTATGGCTTTGAGGATGGAAAAATTGACAAAAAGATTTCATATGAGAATGCTGGGGTTACTGTAAGAATTTAAAATTCAGAAAAATCTGTGAAAATGGAGGATGACGGGTAAAACTCTGGTAAATGGTGTATAGTGAGAAAAAGTGAATGATTGAGTAAAACCCCACAATTGGTACTCTCAAATTAGTGTCCAAAGATTATGAATTATGGTTAGTTATAAAAACCCGATGAATTTATAGAACTTCAACACGGTTCGATAAGCAGTTTTCGAAAGGAAATTAGTAAGATTTGCAATTGGTATTGAAGAGTTCTCATCATTAGCTTTCAAGGAGACAAGTGGGTATATTACATATGAATGAATGTATACAATAAGGAGAGGGCGGAGTTTGACCTTTGTGCTAATCTACACGCGTAGCGCGCAACAGATGATGTCCGTCTCATCTGGTGAGCAGACGAACCACGGATCTCAGACAAAGTGTCATTGGAGAGTTCACACCATTAGTTGCCAAAGAGGAAAGTGAGTCCATTACATAGGGATCAACACAGGTAGTAAGGAGGCGTGTGTTTGACCTTTGTGCTAATCTACACGCACTATATCGCAGCTCGCAACAGATGATGTCCGTCTCATCTGTGTAGAGGAAGGACCACGCAGCACACACAGTATCATATATTGTCGATCGATACAACCTATGGCTCTCGTCTTGGCCGGACTAACAGAAACGGGAGTAACTTCATGATACCGCAATTTGAAACAGGTTTCTAAACGTAGAGAAACGATGAAATGAAAAAAAAATTGGTAGCATATATCTCTTGCAATCATTAATTAGTGATTTGTGTAAAATCTTCAAAGGATCGTAGTTCTTGAAAAACCAGTCGGCCCTTTTGTCATAAGCGCCTAATTTTTCAACTCTGTGGTACAACGTTGACCCGAGAGAAGAAAATTCATAATTCAGCCCGACGTCGCAAGTATGATTTTCTCAAAAATGAAAAAAAAAAAAACTAAAAGCACAATCAATTTAGCAAATCAATCAACAACTGTGGCTCCTTTCCTGATTCAAAGATGATAGAATATTTGACTGACTGATGAAAATCTATGGGATTCAAATAAATTCATTTATATACACAAAAATATAAGAAAAGGCCCATCGATATTGCATAACTCAATCACTGTATGGCAGCCAATTGCTGTTTGGTCTGAAATTCTCAATTTTGCATAACTGAACACTCTGAGGATGAATTCTTACATGATAGTGTAGATCCGAAACTGAAGATGTTGCACATCCCGACCCAAATAGTCATAATCCAGCGTAATCTTGTAATTGGCATTCATGAACCAACTCGGCTGACCTAAATAGTTTCCGTCGTCCTGTAAAAATATTGATGATGGAATAGAATGATTTTTTCGATTACCCAATAAGAAATTTCTCTCGATTTGACTGAAAAACTTCCGTTACCTTGATTATTGGTTAAGCCAAATTTAAGATATTGAAATGTGTCGATGGGGACTGAAAGTAAAATAGTAAGGTTTTAAAAATGCTCAAAGATTAAAAACATCTTTGACCCACCATGATCTTGATAAGTGATTGCAACCCAATACATATTTGCTGTGGGAGGATAAAAATCTGGAAGAGTTATTGCTCCACTTCCAGATACTTGAACAGTTGCAGCATAAATCGGATAGGGAGCATTGAAGAGTGGAAACCAGTCGATGACCTAGAAAATTGAATTTCTTGTCGTTAGCCTCTGAGATGGTAATGCCAAATATGAACAACCAGGCGAAAATCACCATACTTTAAAAGTCAAATAATTTTGAAACATTGGTGCTGATCAATTATTATATTATTTGCTCTCATTAGGCACTAAAATGTTTTCAATACTAATATTTTTCAATTTGGTGATATGAAAAAGACTCACATCCGGAAAATGCTCATCATATTCGACCATTCCCATTCCATTGGTCTTCGATGCCACAAAATACATCGCTTTCGGTTGAGATCCTCCTGATGGAGATGCCGATATCATTACATGAACAATAGAATGATGATAACGGATTAAAGAAACTGAACGGGAGAGGTCTGCTTCGTTAGGATAGCGTTTCAAAAGAATAAAGATGATAGACCCACAAACTGGTGCTTGAGTGTTGGAGAAGAATTTCTGGAATAGCGTACTTATGTTTTAGAGTCGAAGAAATATATTTATCCGGAATTGAGCTAGAGGGTGGGTTTTTTTTTCAATGGTTCGTTTTTTTTTAAATTTTCTTCAGAAATTCGGAAATTTGACAATGCGAAAGTTAAGAATTCTGTGACTCAGTGTTTTGTAAAATTCGGAAATCTCATTCTGCGATTTTGAACTATAAAATTCCAATTCAATGAAATTCTGAGATTGCCGGATGGGCTTCTATTAGAGTGTGGACTTCTATTTTTCCAATCACCATGTGGGGTGGACTTCTAGTGGGCTTCGAATAAAGGTGGGCTTCTATATTTTCTAATTTCGTGGCTTACTTTCCACATTCAACACTTTGGAAACTAGAGAAAAAATTTTCACCTCAATAGCATCGAATACATTACTACCAATTTTGGAATTTTGAAATCCTTGGTTTGGATCCGGTAGATTGTTTGCGATGGTTGGGTTGACATCTCTGAAATGGAAGTAAAAGATTAAATTCCTCCAAACAAGAAAATACCCTTTATGAAACTGAATATCTATGATTTCAATGTCAAATCGTACACTCCCAAACCAGGAATAATATTTCAAGTAACTTGAAAATCTATTAAATGTATCCAAAACTGTGTCCGACGATAAATCATTAGAATAGGCGAATAGAAATGTTGATGGAAACGTTGTAGAATTGCAGGATGTGTCGCCTGGAAATCGAAACTTTAGGTTTACATAAATTTCCGTTTTTCGTTAATTTCCAAATTAGTTCTCTCCTTGTTTGGTATTTTCCGTTGAAATTTCAAGTTACTACTATCAGTTCTTCCTCTTTCCGGAAGCTCTTATCAGTTCATACGGTTAGGAAGAATGAATTGGAAACAAATGAAGGTTTCGAGAAAAAATCTTGAAATTGAAGAAAATATTTTTGAAGACATAATTCAAAGAATTGCCTGATTTCGTAAATTAAATGAAAAAATAACTCACTGGTAGAGGTTGTCGTCTGAAGTTGAGTAGTAGTGTAGGTGGTTTTGATACTTGTGCTACTGGCTACAGTAGTACTGGCTACAGTAGTTTTTTCAGGATTCGTAGTTATTTTTTCTGAAGTCGGAGTAAGAATTCGGGTAGTTGTAGACGTTGGAATTCTAGTAGTAGTATAATAAGTAGGAGTAGAATGCGGTGCAGTTCGAGATGTTCGGGTAGTTGTAATTATAGGAATTTTTGGAGTAGTATGAATAGGAGTAGAATCCGGTGAAGTTCTAGATGTGGTGGCCATAACTGGAAACTTTTTTTCGACTGATTATGAATATCGCCAAGTGAACAATTTTTAATCTGATGTCCTTTAACTTTTTTGATCTACTTTCAGAACTTTGATGGTAAAACAGAACAAACAGAATTTCAGAATTTCGGTGTTTCAGAGAGTGGAATATCGGCGTGAATTACAGAGTGATTAATTTCATGAGATTCTGAGATTCTGAGATTCTGAGATTCTGAGATTCTGAGATTCTGAGATTCTGAGATTCTGAGATTCTGAGATTTTGAGATTCTGAGATTCTAAGATTCGGAGGTGCTGAGATTCGGAGGTTCGGAGAATCGGAGATTCTGAGATTCTGAGATTTTGAGATTCTGAAATTCTGAGTTTCTGAGATTCTGAGATTCTGAGATTCTGAGATTCTGAGATTCTTCTGGGATTCTGAGATTCTGAGATTCATAGTGAACTACAGAGTGATTAATTTCATTCTTTTAGACATAAACTCTATGACCCCAAAAATCTCTGAAAACACAAAAAAACTCTGATTCTGGAAAGTAGAAAAAAACGAAATGTTACCTGTACGATGAGAATGCTTCGGCACGACTAGAAACAAAATTATAGAAACCACAATAAAAATTGCTAAAACTAAAACTGCAAGAAGTCTGCAACTGTATTTTTTGAAGAATAATTTTGGTTTCGAGAATTGATCAATATTTTCATAAATTGCTTCTTGATCGTTTCTTCCAAATGTAGGATAATCATATACAGCCGAGCTTTTGTAAATATTATTGTGGACGTCTTCTGTTTGTGGCGGAGAATCATTGAACAAGTCATTTATAGTAATTTCATACCCAGCAACTTCTGAAATTTTGTGTTTGTTGGAAAAAATTAAAATTTGCAGTATCAGTCAATGAAATATACGAAAAAAAAGTATTTTTTCAGTTGATTTTCGGCCATTTTGACCATTTTCAGGAGTCAGGAGCTCGGTTGTCAAGTTTCCGATCACTATGAGAAGCAAACCTACATAAAACCTACATAAATAAAAACCTACAAACCCACATAAAGAGCTTTGAATTCACAAGGTTTTTCGAAAATTCCTAATTTTCCAGCTATTTGCCGATTTCTGTATTACACCCCCTTTTCACGTTTTCAGTACAAAAATCTAGGAAAATTATGTGAATGCAAAGCGTCAATGTAGTTTTGTCTCACACTCTCCAAATTTCTCACATTTGTCTTCTCATATTAGCCGAGCTCTAGACTTCTGAAAATGGTCTAAATTTCCAAAAATATTGTACATCGTGTTACGGTATTAAAACAGGAAAAACTTATCTTGCATTTTTTTATTCCGGCTGAATTTTTAAAGCCTCAAATATGCTTATCATTTGAAAAACACTGTATTCAAAATTTTTCTAGCAGTTTTTTGTGAATAAAGGAATAGTAGTGTAAATTAGAGTTCCAACATGATGTCACCCCTTTCATGTCGGTATTCTTTATCAGTTGGTCGTGAAATAAATCCGTCTAATCGTCTTTTTTCTTTCTTGTCTATAATTGTTTAATTGAATTTCGCAAGCGAAAATTTTGAGAAGCGGAAGAAGGCTGGAAATTTTTATGACATTTTTTACTTCGAGTTACTATCAAATTTTTTTCTAGTGGAGTTATGAAACTTTGGGGGAAACTGGAGAAAACTATAGAAAACATTTTGCCAAAGTTTGGGGTAAAAATATCAACTTTGAAAATCTGTCTGAAGTTCCAGCCGAATTTTCAAAGTCGATATTCTGACCCCAAACTTTGGCAAAATGTTTCCTATTATAGTTTTCTCCAGTTTTCCTCAAAGTTTCAGCCAGATTGGAACACTCTCCGAGTTTTTGCGGAGTTTTTTTTCCTTTTTTTGCTGACTCCCTGAATAACCCCATCGGGGTTGTTATCAAGTACGCAAAAAAAAAGCGAAATTCATCCTATTTCTGAACTACACCAAACTGTACTGTACTAGTAAGCATACTTGCGAAAACCATTGAAGGACCGGTCCGAAAAAAAAAACCAAAAAAAAAAACTAGCTTTTTTGCCTAAAACGCGAAGCTGGCTCCGACTGTCCGGGCCTTGACGAACTTTTGGGAAGCCCAGCCCGTCGCAAGTATGCTAATAAGGCAGTCAGGTGTGTACTTCGCTCTTTTGACCGGTTTTTATGCTTCTACACAAATTCGAAATTCGAAATTTTCCTTTCACTTTAAGTTCAATATTTCCAGGTTGTTTCCAGATTCCACCAATTTCTCCATTGTCCTCGGAATGCCATCACTTTCATTATTTCAAAAGCACTCTAATAGAAGCCCATCCAAACCTACTGTGAGCTTGATTATCTCTGTTCCTGGAAAAGATATCAATAAGTGGTCAACTGATAAAATGTTTACTATCATATCAAAAACATTTTGTCAGTTGACGACTTGTCCATAGCTTTTACAGCAAATGAAATTAATCAGCTCAAAGTTCACATCCTAATCCACAAAATCGCATTTCAGACTTATAGTACAATTGATATCACTGGAATCATCAATCGGAGAATTGGTGCCCGCTTCTTTGAGAGATTTCGCTCAAATATAATTTCCAAAGTGAAGTAAAGAGCACGGACGATTGACGGATTATCGCGAATGCATCTGAAGTGGCAAAACGTCTAATTTCATTCGCAATATTTCTTGTTAGGGCGGACGGCAATTTTGACGGGATTGAAAACACAGCTCACTGTCCTTGAATCTTCGAAAGTGGATAAAACTTACTGCAATCTGATATTTCTAATTTTTTGCAACTTTTATTTCAATTTTCTACTTATTTTTTGAAACAATTCTTTCTTTTTTTGTTTTGAAGAAATAATAAAGCTTTCTTTTCTTAATTACTAGGTTTGATAACAAAAGAGAGAGAAAGTTTCGTGTAGATTTCCGGTGGCCGTTTGGCCGGGGGACTGGAATACCAAACGTCGTGTAGTCCTCTCGGAGAAAGACCTCGGATGGTCAAAGAAATTTCGGGAAAATTCGCAATTGGAATTTGTTGATGAATTCACACGATTTCAAAAATTGTTAGGTTTTTTTAAAATATCATTTTTTAAAGCTTCCTTTCTCCAATTGCGATATTTGAGAAAAACGAAAAAAAAACATCTGGTTTTGTGTGGATGGCCGTTTGGCCGGGGGACTAGAATACCAAACGTCGTGTAGTCCTCTCGGACAAACGTCTCGGGTGGATAAGACCACTTTCCATGGGTTCATAAACGAAGAGTGAGGATTTTTTAATAAATTCACACGATTTCAAAGATTTTTAGGTTACTTTTTTGATATAATTTCAAAGCTTTTTCTTTACGTAAGAGGTTTACGAAAAAAGAAAAAATCGAGCGTTGTGTGGATTGACGGTGGCCGTTCGGCCGCGGGACTAGGATACCAAACGTCGTGTAGTCCTCTCGGACAAACGTTTCGGGAGGATAAGGCCTCTTTGTATGGGTTCATGAAAGAAGAGTTCCAATTTTTCATTAACTTCACACGATTTCAAATATTTTTAGGTTACTTTTTTAATATCATTTTTTACAGCTTCCTTTCTTCAATTACGAGATTTGGGGAAAAAAGAGAAAAACATCTAGTTTTGTGTGAATTGACGGTGGCCGTTCGGCCGCGAGACTAGAATACCAAACGCCGTGTAGTCCTATCGGACGAACGTCTTGAATGGACCTTTAAACGAATATAACAGTGGATTAATGAACGAAACATGAGCATTTTTTGCTAAATTCACAAAAAATGTAAAAGATAACTATGAAATATAATGCAATTATCCAGATTTATGAATGTCAAAGTCTCGAGGAGCATAAAAATCTCACCTACAAGCATTATATCGCAGCATGTGACAGATGATGTCCGTCTTATCTGTTGAGCGGAAGGACCACGCAGCACACAAGGTGTCCCGGCCCGTCGCAAGTACCGTTTATCCAAAATACTAAAAAAAATCCAAAAGCACAATAAGTTGAGCAACTCAGCCAGTGAACAAAACTGTGCTTCTTTTCCTGATTCACGGATGATCGAATATTTGACTGACTTCGAAAAGCTATGGGATTCAAACAAATTCATTCATATACACAAAAAATAAAAAAAGATCAATCAATTTTGCAGGAATCAATTACTGTATGGCAACCAATTGCTGTTTGGGCTGGAATTCTCAATTATTGAAAAGTTGAACACACTGAGCAAGAATTCTTACATGATAGTGTAGATCCGAAACTGGAGATGCTGCACATCCCGACCCAAATAATTATAATCCATTGTAATTTTGTAATTTAGATTCATCAACGAAGACGACTCAATATAATAGTTTCCGTCGTCCTGTAAAAACATTGATAGTGGAATGGGATGATTTTTTAAATTACCCAAATAGAAACTTCTCGCGAATTAACTGAGAAACTGCAGTTACCTTGATCATAGGTCAAGCCAAATTTAAAATATTGAAATGTGTCGATTGGAACTGAAAATAAAATATAATTTTTTAAGATGTTCAAAGATTCAAAACATCTTTGACCCACCATGATCCTGATAAGTGATTCCAATCCAATACATACTTGCTGAGGGAGGATAAAAATCTGGAAGAGTTTTCGTCCCATTTCCAGATACCGGAATAGTTACAGCATAAATTGGATAGGGAAAAATGAAGAGTGGAACCCAGTCGATGGCCTAGAAAATTGACTTTTCATGTCGTTAGTACCTCTAGTTTTTTGTGCAATTACCGGGCCTTTGAGATGGTAGTACCAGATCAAACAACCAGTATAAAATCACAAAGATAGTGCTTCTATGATTTTCATAAATTCAAAGTCAAAGAATCTTGAAAAATTGATTTTAAAGCGAGTTGCTATTTGCTTGCATTAGGCACTGAACGTTTTTTCAATACTGATATTTCTATTTGATGATATGAAAAAGACTCACATCCGGAAAATGCTTATCATATTCGACCATTCCCATTCCATTGGTCTTCGATGCCACAGAATACATTGCTTTTGGTTGAGATCCTCCTGATGGAGTTGCCGATATCATTACATGAACAATAGCATGATGGTAACGGATTAAAGAAACCAAACGGGAAACGTCTGCTTCGTTGTTATAGCGTTTTAATAGAATAGCGATGATGGATCCACAAACTGGTGTTTGAGTGTTGGAGAAGAATTTCTGAAATATCGTACTTACCGTAAAACCTGGAATAGAAGTGCCCCCTGACTTCCAACTTTGAGCCTTATCTCGGTTACTGTAAGAGATATCAAAAAGGTGTCAACTGATAAATTGTTTATCATATTATGATTAACAATTTATTAGTTAACAAAATTTTCATAACTTAATCAGGAACCGAGAAAAATGGGCTCAAAGTTGAAAGTCAGGGGGGCACTTCTATTACAAGTTTCACGGTATGTTTTGGAGTCGGAAAAATATACCGTGAACACTCTAGTAGAACGCTTCCCTTATGGTCAATTTTGAGCCCATGTATCTCATTTTCTGTGAGAGCCATCAAAAAATAAACAACTTATAAAATGTTGCTGGTATCCTGATTAACATTTTACTAATTAACAACTTTTTGCTATCTCTCAAAAGAAGTGAGATGTATAGACCCAAATTGGGCGGTTTGGATGGCGTTCTATTAGAGTGTTTACGGTAGTGTTTACGGTAGTCCAGAATTTAGCTATTGAATATGATTCAATTACAACCCCAACGTTATTTTTATATTTTACAAATTTTACATTATGTTTCATTTTTTGTTAGTTGAGTATCAAAAATTTTTCATGTATCATAGAATGGCTCACTGGCACATTGAACACTTTGGAAACTAGGCGTCACCTCAATAACATTGAATATATTACTGCCAATTTCGGAATTATGAAATCCTTCGTTTGGCTCCGGTAGATTGTATGGAACAATTGGGATGTCATCTCTAAAATAGAAGTATATATTTTGAGCTTCCGATTGATTTGGTTTTTTGAAAATTAAAGTTTCAAAAAGATGAAATCTTTGCAAATTAGAACATACCCTTTTTGAAAATGAATATCTAGATTTACTATATCAAATCGTACACTCCCAAACCAGTAATAATATTTTAAGTAACTTGAAAATTGATGAAATGTATCCAAAACTGTGTCCGACGATAAATCATTAGAATAGGCGAACAGAAACGTTGATGGAAACGTTGTAGAATTGCAGGAGGTGTCGCCTGAAAATGGAAAATTTCGATTCTTGAGAAATGGGTTTGATGATTTTGAATTCCATGAACTTGAGGTTTTTGCTCATTTCCAACTTAGTTCTCTCCGATTTTGGTATCGAATTTCTCATCAGAAGATACTTCCACTTTCAAGTTTGATATTCAAACTTATGTAATCTGTTTTTCCCCTTTTCTGGAAGAGAAATTTTTATCAGTTCATACGGCTAGGAAGAACGAATTGGGGAAAAGAGAAGGTTACAAGTGAAATGTCTTTCAATTGAAGAAAAAATGTTCAAAGATATAATTCAAAGAATTTAAGGATTCAGTGCAAAAGCAACTCACTAGTAGAGGTTGTCATCTGAGGTTGAGTAGTGGTGTAGGTTGTTTCGGCACCTGTGCTACTGGCTACAGTAGTTTTTTCGAGATTCGTAGATGTTTTTGCTGAAGTCTGAGCGGGAATTCGGGTAATTCTAGTTATTGGAATTTTAGTAGTAGTATGAGTAGAAGTAGTAGTATAAGTAGAAGTAGAATCCGGTGCAGTTCTAAATGTAGTGGCCGTAACTGAAAACATTTTTCTTTGACTGAATATGAATATCACAAAGTAAACAAGTTATACAATCTTAATTTCCTTCCACCGTTTCTGATCTACCATTAGAGCGTTTATTGTGTACAAACAAGCGAAATTTCAGAATGTCAAAGTGAATTTCAGAGTGAAAAGTTCATTTTTTTAGTCATAAACGCTTGTTTTTTATTAGCCAGGGGACTTCGGAAAACTCAAACGACTTCGATTTTGGGACGTAGCAAAAAACAAAACGTTACCTGTATGATGAGAATGCTTCAGCACTACTAGAAACAAAATGATGGAAACTGCAACAAGAATTGCTAAAACTAGAACTGCAAGAAGTCTGCAACTGTATTTTTTGAAAAATAATTTCGGTTTCGAGATATAATTAATATTCTCATAAATTGCTTCTTGATCGTTTCTTCCAAATGAAGGATAATCATATACAGCCGAGCTTCTGTAATTATTATCATGGACGTATTCTGTTTGTGGCGGCGCATTATTGAACACGTCATTTATAGTAATTTCATATCCAGCAACTTCTGAAATTTTGTGTTTGTTAAAAAAAACACCAAATTCACAGTATCGGTCGAGAAAATATACGAAAAAAGGTTTTCGGTTGATGCCATTTTTAACCACTTTCAGGAGTCTGGAGCAGGGATGTTCGGAACGGAATTTGGAATTCCGAAAATTCCGAAAATTCCGACCATTTTCGGAATGAAATTCCGATCGGAATAATTCCGAGAAAAAATTCGGAATGAAATTCCGGTCGGAATATTTCCGAAAGATTTTTTCGGAATGAAATTCCGACCGGAATTTTTCCGAAGCATTTTTTTCGGAATTAAATTTTTTCGAGTACAGTATGCCAGAAAAAATTTACCTGTGTGTCTTGAACAGAAGTATTTTTGATATTTTTTTGCGCTGTCAAAATCTTTCTGTCAATTTTCGAAGCGTTTTTGTGATGGGAAAATGAAATTTCCGCTGTAAAATTCGAATTTTGAAAATTTCTGAACCTCCGAAACTCCGAAAATTTAAAAATCGGAATTTTGCGAAATTCCGAAATTCCGAAAAAAAACCATTCCGAACATCCCTGGTCTGGAGCTTGGCTGTAAACTTTTCGATCATTTTGAAATCTGTGGAGCGTGTGAAACAGACATGAATAGAAAGCTTTGACTTCACAGAATTTTTCGAAAATTCCTAATTTTGCAGCTATTTGACGATTTCTGTATTACACCCCATTTTTACGTTTTCAGTATAAAAATCTAGGAATTCGGAAAATTCCGTGAATACGAAGTTTTCAATCAATTAGTTTCTCTCTTACTCCTTTTAAATTTCTCACTTTAGTTTTCTCATAATAGCCCCGAGCTCTGGACTCCGGAAAATGGTCAAAATTTCCAAAAATATTGAACCGCAGATGTTACGATGTTTGAAAAAAAAATATAAAGTTACCTTGCATTTTTTATTCCGACTGAATTTTCAAAGCCTCAAATACGCTTATCATTTAGAAAATACAGTGTTTTTAGTTTTTCTAGCAGTATAAAACTATACAGGGTGGCTAATAAATACTGATACACAACTTTGCGCTCACTTACACGTCTTCAAAACAGCGGAACTGGCTGAAATTTATTCAATTATTGTTTATTACATCTCGTTTTACATATGTGCAAAGTTTCATGTCCTACTTTCAACTCTGAAAGAAATGGCGCGAGCTTTACCAAGGCATGCAGCGATAATTGAAGTGTTAGTTACGCGAAGACCAATTCGAACGTCGTTAAAAAGCTTAAAAAGCCGAGAATCTTGATCACGATGACTGATGTACGTCAACAGAGACTTGGACTTCTAGATAGCTTTTCAAAATCTGGTATTCCAATCATCGCTACTACCCCAGCTGTTGTTGAAGCTGTCCAAGAAAAAATCTGTCGAAATCCGAAAAAGAGCACCAGAAAGATGGCCAACGACTTTAATACGTGTCACAGATTGATGAAAACTATTACCAATCAGACGCTGTACTTGTATTCTTATCTGATACAGATGGCGACGTTTCTTACAAAGAAAAACCAGCTGCTTCGGAAGAAAAAAGCACAACATCTCCTCGGCGGCACGCCAAGCCATTTTTGCCTTTTTTGATGATGAAATATCGGTTGTTGAGGGTAACAAAAAAGGTGGAACCAGCCATATTATTGCTACTGACTCTGAAACCGTTCGTAAAAAAGAACAATTTTTGAAACTCAGCCAAGCGTCGTGGCGCAGACACTCATCAGTGGTTCAAGGGCAATTTTCCGGGGTTGACATAGGTTGCGGATAAGCTGGCTTTGTCGCCATAATTGAACCATTTAGACAATGCTGTTCTCGGAAATTTTAGCCAGAGGGTCGCCGTGAAAGAATACCCAGGTTTGGATGCCTTAATGTTTCCCCACGAGAAATTATAAGAGGCTCTTCAGCCAAAACGCCTGCGTGCCGTGATCGACTCTTCTCTGGAAGGAATCGGGCTGTCATCTGAGCCGATAATGAAATATTTGAAAACTATATATAAATTTTGTTTCTCTATCGTTGGAATATGCTACTGTTTAAATTTCCACAGTTTTCCATGTTTTTCAAACGATTTATGACGACTTGAATGTGTATCAGTATTTATTAGCCACCCTGTAAAACTTCACCGCGATCTTGTGAGTGAAAGAATGATAAAATAAATTAGAGTTCCAGCATGGTGTCGCCCCTTTCATGTCAAAATTCGTTATCAGTTGGTCATGAAATAAATCCGTCTAATCGTCTTTTTTCCTTGTGTCCAATTGTTAATTAAATTGTGCGAGCTTTTCTATACCACAAATCAAACTGTAAAGTGCTGAAATTGTCAGGTGTGTACTCCACCCTTATCTCAATTTTAACAGGCAGTTACACTCTCACCAAATTTTCCTGACTTTTCTGTAATTCACTCTAAGTTCAATATTTCCAGGTCGTCTTCACATTCCCCCGATCTCCCCATCGTCATCGAAATGCCAACAACTTCAGTATACCATGAACACTCTAATAGAAAAAAAACCAACTTTGAGCTTGATCTCTGCACTCGGAAAAGATACGGAAAAGTGGTCAACTGATAGATTATTGAGCATAATATCATCAATTATCTATTAGTTGACCGAATTTTGATTTCTTTCGCGGATCGATATAATTGAGCTCAAAGTTGACCGTTATAACATCAAAAAAATTCTGTCAGTTGACGATTTGTTCATAGTTTTTACAGGAAATGAGATAAATTCGCTCGATGTGCACATCCTGACCCAAAAAATTGTATTTGAGATTCATAGTATTATTTAAATCACTAAAATCATCAATCAAAGAATCGATGCTCGCTTCTTCGAGAGCTCCCTCTCGGATATGGTTTTCAAGAGAGGAGTAACAAGTACGATCCATCGTTTGATCATAGAAATTGCTTCTGAAGTGCCAATATGTCCAATTTCATTTGAAATATCTTTTTTTAGGGCGGACGACGATTTTGATGTGATTGAGATCACGATTTTGGCGGGATAGAGCTCACTGTCCTTGAATCTTTGGAAGTGGCTGAAATTTGCTGGAATCTGATACTTCTGAATTTTTGCGAACTTTTTCATTTCACTTTTTTAGACTTTTTAAAAACCAATTGTTCTTTTTTCTTTTGAAGAAATAATAAAGAAGATTTCCAAAAAAAATTCTGGGTGGATTAACGGTGGCCGTTCGGCCGCAGGACTAGAATACCAAACGCCGTGTAGTCCTCTCGGACAAACGTCTCGGGTGGATAAGACCACTTTCCATGGGTTCATAAACGAAGAATGAGGATTTTTCAATAAATTCACACGATTTCAAAGATTTTTAGGTTACTTTTTTGATATAATTTCAAAGCTTTTTCTTTACGTAAGAGGTTTGCGAAAAAAAAATCGAGCGTTGTGTGGATTCACAATGGCCGTTCGGCCGGGGGACTAGAATAACAAACACCGTGTAGTCCTCTCGGACGAACGTCTCGGATTAACCTTCGAATGAATAAGACAATGGATTAATGAACGAAACATGAGCATTTTTTGCTCAATTCACAAAAAAGTAATAGACAACTATGAAATATAATACAATTATCCAGATTTATGACATTCAAAGTCACGAGGAGAATAGAAATTCCGTCTTCATCGGTACTTGATTGGCATTACTTTATCATTGGGATTCGATGGCATATGAATTTAAATCTCCGTGTTCATTTTTCATACCAACAGAAGATCGATCCTAAAAAATTATCTGTTTCGAAATAATGTTTTTCCTATTATAGATACCCATCGTAACCGTCCACTTTGAGTTTAAATAACTCAATTTCTGTGAATGATATCAAAATTTTGTCAACTGGTGAAATATTTATCCTAAAACGACCAATTTTTTATTAGTTGGCAATTGGTTGATATCTTTCAAAAGAATCGTGATACATGAGCTTAAAAGTGACGGTTTGCGTCGGCTACTATTAGAAGAAATACTCACCATTCGTACAGCTTCCAAAAGTGAGATTTTAGCTTCCAGCTCTTCTTTGTAAGTTTCAGCGGTGACATGATGTCCCTGTAGCGCATCTCATTGTGGTCGTTTCAATTCTGCTTGACTCATTACCTGAAAATCGTTACAAAAAATACGGAATAAGATTGAAGATATTCAAACAGTGTCATGAAACACATAGAAACAAAATACATAACGAAAATAATCAACCTCAACAAACTTTATTTTTTTCAAACTCCGTTTTGCAAAATTTCAACACCGCAACAATGTAAAAAGGTGGACAAGAAGGAGGGGGGGGGGGGGGAGGGGGGAAGAATTGGCAATATCTTGATTCTGGCTGCTTTGGAACAGACGAGATCTGAAAAAATTCATTTGATAATGTTATTTAACCTCTGTTTCACAATTTTCAAAACTAACATCACTGTCTTCTAGGGTTCCTAGGGCGTAGAACGCGATCAGATGGTTCAGGAATCAAACGCCCTCTGTTTGTTCTTCCGCGAGCTGGTGGAGCACCATTCTCCTGGTTTTGAGGACGTAGAACGCGATCAGATGGTCCCGTAATTAGAGCGCGTTGCCCTCTGCGGACTGTTGGAGCTTCTTGGCGTGGAGCATCTCGCTGTGGAGTTTCTCTTCGTGCATTTGCTTGAGGTGGATTGTGGGGATGTGGCGGGAAGTCGATTCGGAGAAGAAGGCAATATATACCATAAATATGTATTACGAAATCGGTTGAAGTTAGTTTAACTGATTATTTCCAGGTATGTACAAGTTTTTATGAGTGAATCTGAACAGTTCTTCAATATAAAACTTACTCTTGCTATTGCTCTTTCCAGGAACGACAAGTCCGACGATGAATAGCCCGAAGACGAATCAGAAGACTCGTCTGGGGACGACGAGACTAGACGAACTGGCTGCAAAAAGAAAGTCTAGAGCTGGTGTCTATGAAATGTGGGAATTGTTTTCACAAAATCATTTATTTCCGTACTTCTCTTAGAAAAACAAATCTTTGCAGGAACCAAACCCCTTCGGTCTATAAGAGTGTCTTTTTGTGACAAAATGAGGTTTTGGTTCTCTAACCTCCAAACACAGTCATTTTTTTTCAAAATTACAGTCTCTAACACTTACATGTCGAGGTTCCGGTAGTGTGGCGAATCGTGCAGTGACCGGTGGAATTTCTGGCTGCTCGTCGCTGGTGTCTGGAGCGTAGAACGTCATGATGACCGGTTTGAACTCCTCTTCTTGTTCCTGTGGCTCAATTTGAGCTGGTGGATCCAGGTTCTCTGCTGGAGCTGCTAAAGCTGGAGGCTCCATGATTTGGTCTGTAATTAAGACAGTTTCGTTGATGAAGAAAAATTTAATGAATTTTGAGGAGAACAAAAAAAAGAAATTCGATAAATCGAAAAAAAAGGGGCTAATTTATTTAGAACATGGAAGGAAATCAATGAACATGCATGCTAGACTAAAAGCATTTTGTTAGAATTTTCTGAATTTCTTGGTGAAAGCTTTTACAATACAGTTATCGGTTTACTGTAGGTGAATTGAAAAAATTCGAAATAGATTTAGAATGGTTTTCACAAAACATGTGTTGGGCTTTTGTGAAAAAAATGAAGAAATCACAACAATTTTTTTATTTTGATTGGAAAAGACCGTCAAAAACGTTGAAAATTCATGTTTTGAACCATTTTTGGGTTACGGTAGAAATGAAAAATCAAAGCTGGCAAAACCGCTAACGAAATGACGATCTGTTGATAAAAATTCGCGAAATTAGATTAAATCAATGGCCTAAAAAACGAACACATGATGTTGATGTTCCGCGCTTTGTGTTAGAGCATATTTGCATAGGCACTGTCGAATGGCAGGATACATGTTATTGCGAAATCTCCTCAAAGCTGTTATTATAAGCGGGAAATTTGAACTTCAAGCATGACAGATTGTATCTATGGTATTGAGGATAGATAACATGGGAATATAATCATTACAAAAAATATTAAGTGGCAAAATGTAATATATTCAAACAGTGTCCAGATATACACACGATAAAGAACTCGAGACAGTTATAAACAACAACGAACTTCTTTTTTTTAAGAGTTGAGCAACATTTGAACCACAAGACAATACAACGAAACAATGCAACAAAAAGCAGTGAGAAAGCAGAAATTATTAAAGAGGGGGGGGGGGGGGTTTCAAATCGAAATTAAACGAAAATTCATGGTTCTGGAATGGCAATATTGAGAAAAACTGTAGGCAAACTGGCGGACCGCTCTGAAAACATCGGCGCGAGACCTGAAAGTTGTTTGGAGGTAATTTTACAATTCATCGTCGTCCTCGGTTCACTGGTCCTAGTCTCGGTGTGCTTCTTGGTGCTGAGCTTCTCCATCAGGAGCTCGTCCTTGTGGAGCATCTCGAGCGTTTCGGCGCTGTAAAAATTAGAATTATTCTGGGGGGTCCATTCAAACAAGAAGACAAAATCTTCTAAAAATATTGCGAAATTGATAAAAGTTAAACTTTTCGTTTTGACTATATTATTTTCTGGCAACCTTAATTTTCCATGGATAAATCTAGATACCGTATTCTCTCTAATTGAAGCCGATCTCTATTTGAAGCTCACCTCTAGCCCATGGGCTTCTATTAGAGGAAATACGGTAATTACTTATTAAAACGTAGACTTACTATTCCGGGTGGTCCATTTATAATTACATCCACTACAACAACATCGGAATCTGAGGAGTAATCTGACTCTGAAGACGAATCAGACGATGATTCCGACGATACATCGTAAACTTGATGTGCAGCGTTTCGTGGTGGGATGATCCGACGACGCTGAAAATTAGAGTTTTTGGGAGTCAATTTAAACAAAAAGGCAATATCTGCCAGAAAGATTGCCAAAATGACTGAAGTTTATTCTTCGTTCTTCGTTCTAACTGACTATTATCAGGCATGTACAAATTTTTAGGAGTGAATCTAAACAGTTATTCAATGTCAAATTTACTTACTCTTACTGGTGGAGACGAGTCCGAGTCCGAAGAAGACGACGAAGACGACGAGTCCGAGGAGGAGGAGTCGGTGGATGACGAGTCTGACGACACTAGATGAACTGGCTGAAAAAAGATAATTTTAAGTGTTTTTCAACGAAATATATATGGGTCTTATCAAAATCTTTCATTTTCAACTACTCTGAAAAAATTCAAATTTTTAGTAGGAATCAAAGCCGCCTCGGTCTAAAAGAGTGTCTCCATATGACAAAATAAGGTTTCAGCACAGCTACCGACTACGCTAAGCGAATCTAAAGTAATTATAGTGTGATCAAAGTTATATTTCATTTGATAAAAACAGTATTCTTTCAAGCAGAGATAATTTTTTAGAGTTTTTGGCTGCATTTTTGAAGCAAGCTAACATTTTTGGTTGTCTCATCCCCAGGCACAACATTTTTACCGAAATTGCAGTTTTTAACACTTACATGTTGAGGTGCCGGTGGAGCAACTGGAGCTAATGGGACCGGTGCCAGTCGGACCGGGATCGGTGGACCTTCTGGCGGCTCGTCGCTGGTGTCTGGAGCATAGAAGGTCATAATGACCGGTTCGTACTCCACCACGTCTTCCTCTGGCTCATTCTGAGCTGGTGGATCAGGGTTTTGTGACGGAGCTGGATGTTCCATGTTTCGGTCTGAAATGAAAAAAAGTATCGTTGGTAAAGACAACACTAATGCATTTTGAGGAGAACAAAAAAAAAGAGAAATTCAATAAATCGAAAAAAACGGGCAAATTTATCTGGAAAATGGCAGGTAATCAGTGAACATGCTAGACGAAAAGCATTTTTCGAGAATTTTCTGAATTTCTCGTGAAGAATGGTTTTCGCAAAACATGTGTAGGACTTTCGTGAGAGAAATGAAACAATCTCCAACAATTTTCTCAATTTTGATTGGGAAAAGCCGTCAAAAACATTGAAATTCGTGCATTTAAACCACTTCTGGGTTACGGTAGGAATAAAAAACAGAGTTGGTGGGAAAAGTCAAGGAAAAATTACGATTTTGTGATAAAAAATCCCGAAATTTGGCCTAAAAAACAAACACATAATGTTCATGTTCCGCGCTCTGTATTAGAGCATATTTGCATAGCGACTGCCAAATTGCGGGATACATGGGTTATTGCGAAATCTCCTCAAAGGTGTTATTATAAGCGGAAAATTTGGATTTCGAGCATGACAGCTCGTATCTATGGCATGGAGAATTGAACAAATTGGAAAAAAAATATTTCATACAGTGCGGTCAATATCTTTAGGACCCCCTTCGATTTTGGAGGTTTCTGAAGAACGGGAAGAGATAACTGAATTCTGTGAACGCCATTCGATTCAGGATGTGAAATAACCCCGGGGGACAAATTTTCAAGATTCTAGCACTTTCCGTACAACAGTACCACCAAAAAGACCTATTTTTGGGCGGTCAATATCTTTAGGACCCCCTGGAAATTACGAAATCTTGGTCATTTTTTTTGTGAAAATTTCGCTTTTAAACTGAAAGTAACTGTCAGTTTCGTGCTTATTTGGTACATTTTCGTCAGTATCTCAAAGAATTTTCTTAATTTGTCGACTTTTCAAACTATCAACTCCTAATTTTACCCGATTTTTGGGTATTTTTGTAAAACTGACCAAAGTTACGAAAAAATTTAAATTATTCGAAAAGAACGGTAATAGAACATACAAAATATGATGTTGAGTAGTGAATTTAGGTACTAGGAGATCAGTCAGGGTCTTAATTGAGTACAGACACTGTGATAATTCTGCCATCCACAAGATTTATCAACTGTGTGAAATTGGTGGATGGATAATTGAAAGAAAGGTGTCATAACGGTCTAAAACCAACTCGAATTGCTTTTACTTAACGAAAAATGGTCAGACAAGGCTTCTCCAACTTTGTCTGAACTTATTTTATCCGGGATACCTCTTTGGAAAAAATATCAGTCTATTAGTGGTGCTGAATCTCGTGGATGGCAGGATTATCACAGTGTCTGTACCCAATTAAGACCCTGACTGATCTCCTAGTACCTAAATTCACTTCTCGACATCAAATCCTGTATGTTCTGTTACCGTTCACTTTGGATAATTTAAATTTTTGGTAACTTTGGTCAGTTTTACAAAAATACCCAAAAAGCGGGAAAAATCAGGGAAATTGATAAATTGAAAAGTCGACAAATTATGAAAATTCTTTGAGATACTGACGAAAATTTGCCAAAAAAGCACGAAACTGACAGTTACTTTCAGTTTAAAAGCGAAATTTTTACAAAAAAATGACCAAGATTTCGAAATTTCCAGGGGGTCCTAAAGATATTGACCGCCCAAAAATAGGTTTTTTTTTGGTTGTACTGTTGTACGGAAAGTGCTAGAATCTTGAAAATTTCCCCCCTGGGGTTATTTCACATCCTGAATCGAATGGCGTTTACAGAATTCAGTTATCTCTTCTCGTTCTTCTGCAACCCCCAAAATCGAGGGGGGTCCTAAAGATATTGACCGCACTGTATAAGAATTTGGATATGGAAGAAAGGAGGAGAGTGAGTCCAAGGAGGAGAGTTCTCATCATAAGCTGTCAAGGGGGCAAGTGGGTATATTACATATGAATAAATGTATACAATAAGGAGAGAGCGTGTTTGACCTTTGTGCTAATCTACACGCGTAGCTCGCAACAGATGATGTCCGTCTCATCTGGTGAGCAGACGAACCACGGATCTCACACAAAGTGTCATTGGAGAGTTCACACCATTAGTTGCCAAAGAGGAGAGTGAGTCCATTACAAAGGGATCAACACAGACAGTAAGGAGACGCACGTTTGACCTTTGTGCTAATCTACACGCATTATGTCGCAGCTCGCAACAGATGATGTTCGTCTTGTCTGTTGAGAGGAAGGACCACGCAACACACAAAGTATCATATATGCATTGCCGATCGATACAACCCATGGCTCTCGGATGTCCCTCACTTACAAAAACATGTATTCATAACATCGCAACTTGATACTTCCTGACAGCTCATGATAAGAACTGTCTACAGTATTTCAATGACAAAACCGACTAATTTTCTCCGAAAACTATTGAAATTATGATTCGAATGGAAATGTTCCAAATGATTTATTTGAATGAAAGTCATTGAAAAAGTAGAAGGTTTCAATTACTTGAATTTGTAAGAGAGAGAGTGAGATGATCAATTTTGAGATACAAGAAAATGTAACAGGGTTTAACAAAACAGCAAAAACAAATTCGTACAGTACTGGCTAATGAAGAAGTATCAATAACGGGGGAAACGGGGAATGCAAATCATTTGGTACTGATTGAGGAGAAAATTGGGAAACACGGTAGTTCGGTGCATCAAAAACAATTAGTAAAAATGGGGTTTCAATTTAAAGTGGTTGAAAGTTATCGAAATTTAGCGGTGCTGGTTCTCTTTTCCAGATTCTCTTTTATTGTTCTTCTTTGTGCATCCATCGCAGAACCATTCTCCTTCTGGCGCAGTCTCCATTCCAATACACGAGAAGTGGTACCATTCGTACTTGCATGTTGGGTTCTCGCAGAATATCATTGTGTCCGTCTTTGTCTGAAAGAGAATTTGTTGAAACGGAAGTAAACTACAAGATGGGTCGTTTTCGGGTTGACAACTCGCTGCAAAATTGAAATTGTGAGAAAAGAAATATTCCAAAAGATGGAGCTCTGCGAGTTCTACGAACTTAATTAAAACTGTGCAAACTTCGAAAACGGAATTTTGGTCCGGGCCGGCATAAAAAAGCAAAAGTTTGCCTGGCCCGACTAAATAGGCCGACCAAGACCTTAATACCGTTTTTGAAGCTGACCAAATTTCAATGGAGGTTGTAGATCTTGCCAATCCCTATCATTTGATAAGCTGTCCAGCTCACAATTTCATTTTTGAAGCGTGGCCGGGCCATCCGAAGATGGCTCTTCGACAAGTATGTAGGAAACACATGTTCGCAGAATCACTGGAACCGTAAGGGCGGTCTCACTTAGTTTTTGGTCTAGAGTAATCAATAAAAACTCACTTCTTGACAGATGCAGTATTGTTTCACAACTTCTGGAACGTGTCCGACAGCGGGGTGTACAACAACATCAGGAGCTGGAGTTTGTGGAGCTTTCGGTTTCTTCAATGCTCTTGAAGTTTGCAATGCTCCTGCCGTCTTCTGCTCTCTTAGACTCTTTTTTGTTTTCAAAGTCTGTCGTGCTTGCCATTCTTGAGAGTCTTCATTTCCTTGGCGATGGCTTTCAAAAGCTTCATACAATCTTCTTCCTTTAGCCTGATTTCGATACATTGCTCGCGTCAGTCGGCTCACCAGAGCCAATTTCGCTCTTGAAATCTCCAAGATTTTGTTCTGTTCCGTCTGAAAAACAGTTTATTCAGTTCAAGTTTCTTTTTTTAGAATAAGGCGTTGTGAGCTTGGTCATTGTTTGAAAAAGCAAAATTTACCTCGAGGAGTGTCATGGTGGCCACTTTTTGCTCCTGGGAGAGCGATCCGACATTCGCCATAAAGGCAAGTTTGATATCGTTGATATCCTGTGTGATAGCAGCAACCTGCTCGTCGAGTCGCTTGATTTCAAACTGATCCGCGCGAATTTGATTCGCAATCGTGTCATGTTTGAGCAGGCGAAGGGCCATGTGATCTTCGTAGGAAGTGTAAGACATTTTCTGGAAAAAGTACATAAAATAAAGCGATGAGGTGATGAAATCGGAAATATGCGCACTATTTTCAAAAATCAAGAGCGAGAAAGGATGAAATGAACTAAATAAGAATATGGATATGTAGAGAAAATCAATAAGAACAAGAGAACGATAAGAAAGACCCAAGAATCCGCCTGGCAGGACAACGTTTGGGGCCAACTACACACACACACGCACAGAATGAGGAAAGAAGAAGAATCAGATAGTGGGTGGAAGGAAGAGAAAAAGAGGCAGGAGTGTTGCAAAAAAAAGACAAAGGGAGGGCAACGTGACACAAAAATAAAAAAAAAATGTGAGAAACATTTAGAGGCACCAGAAACAAGGACATTCAAAAAAAAAAAGAAATATTTCATTTTTTGTCAAAAATCAAACTTTTCAAGCAATAGGCTCAAATTAAGTCTTAAAATTCAAATTAATCCAAATAAATACCCCTTGTAAAACAAGCGCGCTCTATTGAATAAGACGCGACGTCACGCGGTAAGTTCGGCCACGGGGGCGGGGTCTGTGAAGTTCGGCCACGAGGGCGGGGCTTGAACAGGCGGAGTTTGCAACGCCCCGCATGGTTCTGGTGTGTGCGGCACAGAAATCCCAGAATATTCTCAGCTCAATTCATAAAACAAAGAAATAAGATATCATGGAATAGTTGTTTCGAAAAAAAAATCTAAAACCAGGCATATTAGGTAAATCTTGACCCAAACATAGAACTATGCAGAATATATTCGAAAATCTAGAGAGTTAAGGATGGAATAGATTAAATAAGAAAATGGATGTGTGGAGAAAATCAATAAGAACAAGAGAACAATAAGAAAGACCCGAGAAATCGCCTGGCAGGACAGCGTCTGGGGCAACTACACACCAACACACACGCACAGAATGAGGAGTGAAGAAGGATCAGATAGTGCGTGAAAGGAAGAGAAAAAGAGGCAGGAATGTTGCGAAAGAAGACTAGGGGAGGGCAAAGTGACACAAGAATAAAAACGCGAAAGAAAAATTGAGAGGCACTAGAAACAAGGACATTCTGAACGTCAGAAAAATGGAATACTTCTTTTTTTTGACAAAAATCAAACACTTCCAGCAATCGGGTTTTGATAAAGTCTTAAAATTGAATTCCAATTAATTAAAATAAATACCCCTGGTAAAACAAGCGCGCTCTATTGGACAAGACATGACGTCACGCGGGACGCGAGAAATAAAGTTCGGCCACGAGGGAGGATCTTCGGCCACGAGGGCGGGGCTTGAAAGGATCTTCGGCCACAGGGGCGGGGCTTTTTGCAACGCCCCGCGTGGTTTCTAGGGAGTGCGGCACAGACATCCTAGAATATTCTCATCTCAATTCATAAAACAAAGAAATAGGATATCATGAAATTGTGGTTTAAAAATAAGCTAAAAACAGGCATATGAATTAAATTTTGACCCAAAGACTATGCACACCAGAAACAAGGTCATTCTAAACGTCAGAAAAATGAAATACTTCATTTTTTGACAAAAGTAACACTCCTTCAGCGATAGGTCCTAATAAATTCATAAATTCCAATTAATTCATATAAATACATGACGTCACGCGGGACGCGAGAAAAAAAGTTCGGCCACGAGGGCGGATCTTCGGCCACGAGGGCGAGGCTTGAAAGGATCTTCGGCCACGGGGGCGGGGCTTTTTGCAACGTCCCGCATGGTTTCTGGGGAGTGCGGCACAGAAGGCGCCGTAGGTTTCATTTACTGTCAGCTTAAATCATGAAAGAAGAAGAAATATTAATTTTGATTGGCAAGAAACGTATAAGCGAGGAAAGGTATCAGCGAAGGACTTTGCGTTTGGTTTTTGAATATGAAATCTTTTCACATCCTTTTCTGAAATAACGAATGTTTGGGAGAGTTGTTCGTCTTCATTACAGAAGTTGAAAAGTTAATAAAATGAAAATAAGAAGAAATGGGTAAAAACTTGGGGGGGGGGGAAACGAGGAAAAAAACGTATTTAAAATAATGGAAAAAATGTGGAGACAACCGGCGTCGGACACCTCAGAAGCACTTGCGATGAACGATGGATTCTCCAGCTTCTTCGTACTCTTCCTTGGAGATCCACATCTGTTGGAAGGTGGAGAGGGAAGCAAGGATGGATCCTCCGCACCAGACGGAGTACTTGCGCTCCGGTGGGGCGATGATCTTGACCTTTACGGCTCTGAAAAAAGAATCCATTTAGTAATGATTAAGCTGCAGCTATTGAGAACTTACGATGGGGCAAGAGCGGTGATCTCCTTCTGCATGCGATCAGCAATCCCTGGGAACATGGTAGATCCTCCGGAAAGAACGATGTTGGCGTATAAATCCTTACGGATATCAATGTCGCACTTCATGATCGAGTTGTGAGCTGTGTGGTGGATTCCTGCGGACTCCATTCCCAAGAAAGATGGCTGTAAAATATGGATTGTCTGATGTTCTGGATATTGAATAATCTTACCTGGAAGAGAGCCTCCGGGCAACGGAAGCGCTCGTTTCCGATGGTGATGACCTGTCCGTCAGGAAGCTCGTAGGCTTTCTCGAGGGAAGAGGAAGAAACGGCGGTGGCCATCTCCTGCTCGAAGTCGAGAGCAACGTAGCAGAGCTTCTCCTTGATATCACGGACGATCTCACGCTCGGCGGTGGTGGTGAAAGAGTAACCACGCTCGGTGAGGATCTTCATGAGGTAGTCAGTGAGATCACGTCCGGCCAAATCGAGACGGAGAATGGCATGTGGGAGAGCGTAACCTTCGTAGATTGGGACAATGTGGGAGACGCCATCTCCAGAATCAAAAACGATACCGGTGGTACGTCCCGAAGAGTAGAGGGACAGGACAGCTTGAATGGCAACGTACATGGCTGGGGTGTTGAACGTCTCGAACATGATCTGGGTCATCTTTTCACGGTTGGCCTTTGGGTTGAGTGGCGCTTCGGTGAGGAGGACTGGATGCTCTTCTGGGGCAACACGAAGCTCGTTGTAGAAGGTATGATGCCAGATCTTTTCCATATCATCCCAGTTGGTGACGATTCCGTGCTCGATTGGGTACTTGAGGCTGAGGATACCTGAAAGAGAACGAATGAAAATAAAGAATTCGATTATAAACAAATACCTCTCTTTGATTGGGCCTCGTCTCCGACGTACGAGTCTTTCCGCCCCATACCGACCATGACCCCTCGATACTTGGGACTACCGACGATAGACGGGAAGACACCTCTTGGTGCATCGTCCCCGGCGAATCCCACCTGAAATTTGTCAAGTATGATTTCTCAAAATTTCTGACTAGTTGAATACCGAAAAACCTGTTTTAGAAAATCCGGACTTTATATTGTTCTAAGATATTTCCGGAAGTCCCTTCTATTGCAGGAGGTTTTCAATTAAAAGGTCCGTTCTTTTTTTCAAAACCACTGTATGAAAAAATACCTTTCTAATACAGGTCTTACAGTATACAGCTTCAGACTTGGGACATTCCTGGAAAAGTTCCAAACGCACCTTTGTCATCCCGCTTCCATTATCGATGACCACAGCTTCAACCATTGTAGATTTCGTGAAGATTTCGTTTCCTTTTGCTGAAAGTCAACTTTTGAGAGAAAAATTAGGAGAGGTAATGGAAATCAAAAAATATGAGCAGAGAAAAACTGACGACAACGAGCGACGATACAGGACAGAATGACTAACTGGCCATCAGCTTTCTACAATCACATGCCTCACTGTTATGCACGGCCCGCATAACGAAAGAGAGAGCGCAAGGGTGAGAGACGCAGAGAAATCTTTTTTTGAGTCATCTTTTTTCTTTTTTGTTGTTTACGAAATAGTTGATCAAAAATCGAACCGTTCTGAATGGTGTTCGAAACTACAGTATACCCAGAGCAAAAACACTAAGTTTGGGACATATCTTGGTGTGTGGGCGTATCAAAACGGGATTTCAGCTACTGTTATCAACCCTGAATCGTTTTCCAAATACCACTTCAGATGCTGATTACGATTCTGCTTTTAGATTTTTTGGAAGCGTTTAGTTCAAAAAAGCTCTAGGGATTGTTTTCGTTCAAATCGTTATGATTAGAGTTTCGATCTACAATATATCCAAAAAAACTGCGAAATTTTTTAATATAGTCCAATGGCTGGATGAACTAAAAAGGGATCTCAGTTTCAGATATCAACCATAATGCTTAGGGGTTTTGACTACCAAAATTCATGTGCTCTCAAGGGCTCTGATATGATTGACAGTTTCAAGAATCAGCTCACTGAAATCATTTCCTAGGCGTCATGGTACTGCATACTTTCAGATTTTCAATATTTTGTAGTTCAAAAATTTTCTAGTTTTTAAGGTGGCGTTACACTAATGATACATACGGTAGGAAAGGGATGGTGGAAATGAGAAGAAGAAAAATTATGAGCAGAGAAAAACGGGCGACGAAGAGCGACGATGCAGGACCAAATGACTAACTGGCCATCAGCTTTCTACAATCACATGCCTCACTGTTATGCACTGCCCGCCTAACGAAAGAGAGAGCGCAAGGGTGAGAGACGCAGAGAAATCTTTTTTTTTTTGAGTCATCCGAAATGGTCTCGAAGAGAATATTCGTTGTTTACGAAGTAGCTGATCAAAAATCAAATCGTTCCAATAGAGCTTCTAACTACAGTATACCTAGATTGAAAATGTAAGCTTACGGGATATATCCTGATGCGTGGGAGTAACAAAAAGGGATCTCAGTTACTGCGATTGAACAAAAACTGCGAGTCAACCAAAAAGAAAGCTCAATTTCAGTTATCAATCATGATGCCTAGGGGTTTTGTCTACCAAAATTCCTGTAATCTCAATTGCTCTGTTATGATTGTCAGTTTCATAATTCAGCTCGTTAAAAACAATTTTTAGACGCCATTTCAAATACTGAACAGGATTATGTTTCCAGATTGTCGAAAAATTCTAGTTTAAGATAGTTACAAATAGTTTTTGGGGTGGCTTTACACTAATTTTAAGCCCTGTAGAAACGGGGATGGTAGGAATAGGAAAAAAAAAACAGAGCAAAATAAAAACGGATGACAACGAGCGACGGCCAGCCTATTGGCTATCTGCAATCACATGTCTCGTTTTTGCATGCCCCGCCCAACGAAAGAGAGAGCGCAAGGGTGAGAGACGCAGAGAAATCTTTTTCTTTTGAGTCATCTTTTTTCTTTTTTGTTGTTTACGAAATAGCTGATCAAAAATCAAACCGTTCTGAACGGTGTTCGAAACTACAGTATACCTAGAGAAGAATACAAACTTTTGGGATTTATCCTGTTGCGTGGGCGTATCAAAAAGGGATCTCACAAGGGAAGTACCCGAAGTGTCCCCTCGCTTTTTCTTAGATATTGGTGGCAAATAATGTCCCTTCCCCGGACTAACACAAAACGGATAATATAAGGTGCCCATAGGCAGTTTGAGCAGAGTGGCAAAACTTTTTGTAATTTTTCAGAAAAAGTGGATCAAGTCTATTCAAAAAGCCATAACTTTGTACAGACAAAAGATAAAGTTTCAGACTAAAGTGCATCTTGTAATACGAGGTTGAGGCTACAAAAAACTCAATTACACCTTTATTCTATCTCTGCAAAGAAGTTTACTAGGAAGGGAAATGTCAGAATGGTCCGGTCGTATGAAATCAAAAAATATCAATTTTCGAAAAAACACCTCGGAGAGACCATGTCTATTTGATTCATCTTATGTCATAATGCATAACTACTATCTCAAATATATAGCTCACCGTCCATTTACAAGAGTTTTTTGAAAAAATACAAATTTTGAAGTCAATTCCATGTACCCCTATACATGGAATTTTTTAAACTCATTTTTCCATATACAAGATAAAAGCTCCGAGAATATCCGAATCGGTTGGTTTAATTTCCTTTTGTCAGAAAATTATCGAGTCGTGATCAAAAAGTCAAAACTTTCGAAAAAAAATTTTCACATGATAAAAGTGAGCATGTATAGGGGTACATGGAATTGACTTTAAAATTTGTATTTTTTCAAAAAACTCTTGTAAATGGACGGTGAGCTATATATTTGAGATAGTAGTTATGCACTATGACATAAGATGCATCAAATAGACATGGTCTCCCCGAGGTGTTTTTTCGAAAATCGACATTTTTTGATTTCGTACGACCGGACCATTCTGACATTTCCCTTCCTAGTAAACTTCTTTGCAGAGATAAAATAAAGGTGTAATTGAGTTTTTTGTAGCCTCAACCTCGTATTACAAGATGCACTTTAGTCTGAAACTTTATCTTTTGTCTGTACAAAGTTATGACTTTTTGAATAGACTTGATCCACTTTTTCTGAAAAATTACAAAAAGTTTTGCCACTCTGCTCAAACTGCCTATGGGCACCTTATATTATCCGTTTTGTGTTAGTCCGGGGAAGGGACATTATTTGCCACCAATATCTAAGAAAAAGCGAGGGGACACTTCGGGTACTTCCCTTGTCAGACTACAATATATCCAAAAAAAACTGCAAAAATTTTTAATATATCAATGGCTGGATGAACTAAAAAGGGATCTCAGTTTCAGATATCAAGCATAATGCTCAGGGGTTTGTTGATAAGATTGACAGTTTCACGAATAAAAAAGTACTGAATACTTTCAGATTTTCGAAATATGTATTGTAGTTCAAAAAAGTTCTAGTTTTTGAGGTGGCGTTACACTAATGTTACGTACGGTAGGAAGGGGATGGTGGAAATGGGAAAAGGAATAACTCTGAGCAGAGAAAAACGGGCGACGAAGAGCGACAATACAGGAAGGAATAACTAACTGCCTATCGGCTATCTACAATCACATGTCTAGCTTATGCCCCGCCCAACTAAAGAGAGAGCGCAAGGGTGAGAGACACAGAGAATTCTTTTTTTTTTTTGAGTCATCTTTTTTCTTTTCTGTTGTAGTATACCCAGAGCAAAAACACTAAGTTTGGGACATATCCTGATGCGTGGGCGTATCAAAGAGGGATCTCAGCTACTGTCATTAACCCTGAATCGTTTTCCAAATGCCATTTCAGATGCTGATTACGATTCTGCTTTTAGATTTTTGAGAAAATTTTAGTTCAAAAAAGCTACGTCCAGCTTTAGGGATTGTTTTCGTTCGAATCGTTCTGGATAAAGTTCCAAACTACAGTATATCACCGAAAAAACTGCAAACTTTTAGAATATATCCCAATGCCTGGGTGAACTAAAAAGGGGTCTCAGTTTCAGATATCAATCACCTAGGGTTTTGTCTACCAAAATTTATGTACTCTCAAGGGCTTTGATATGATTGTCAGTTTTATAATTCAGCGTACTAAAAACAATTTTTAGACGCCATTTCAAATACTGAACAGGTATATGTTTTCAGATTGTCGAAAAAATTCTAGTTAAAGATAGTTACAAATAGTTTTTGAGGTGGATTCACACTAATTTTAAACCCTGTAGAAATGGGAATGGTAGGAATAAGAAACAAAACAGATCAAAATGTAAAGGAAGACAACGAGCGACGATACAGGAACGAATGGCTAAAAGCCTATTGGCTATCTGCAATCACATGCCCAGCTTTTGAATGCCCCGCCCAGGAATAGTGATTGAAAGGGTGAGAGACGCAGAGAAATCTTTTTTTCTTCTTTTTGAGTCATCCGAAATGGTCTCGGAAAGAATTTTTGTTGTTTATGAAATAGCTGATCAAAAATCAAATCGTTCTGAATGGTGTTCGAAACTACAGTATACCCAGAGCAAAAACACTAAGTTTGGGACATATCTTGGTGTGTGGGCGTATCAAAAAGGGATCTCACAAGGGAAGTACCCGAAGTGTCCCCTCGCTTTTTCTTAGATATTGGTGGCAAATAATGTCCCTTCCCCGGACTAACACAAAACGGATAATATAAGGTGCCCATAGGCAGTTTGAGCAGAGTGGCAAAACTTTTTGTAATTTTTCAGAAAAAGTGGATCAAGTCTATTCAAAAAGCCATAACTTTGTACAGACAAAAGATAAAGTTTCAGACTAAAGTGCATCTTGTAATACGAGGTTGAGGCTACAAAAAACTCAATTACACCTTTATTCTATCTCTGCAAAGAAGTTTACTAGGAAGGGAAATGTCAGAATGGTCCGGTCGTATGAAATCAAAAAATATCAATTTTCGAAAAAACACCTCGGAGAGACCATGTCTATTTGATTCATCTTATGTCATAATGCATAACTACTATCTCAAATATATAGCTCACCGTCCATTTACAAGAGTTTTTTGAAAAAATACAAATTTTGAAGTCAATTCCATGTACCCCTATACATGGAATTTTTTAAACTCATTTTTCCATATACAAGATAAAAGCTCCGAGAATATCCGAATCGGTTGGTTTAATTTCCTTTTGTCAGAAAATTATCGAGTCGTGATCAAAAAGTCAAAACTTTCGAAAAAAAATTTTCACATGATAAAAGTGAGCATGTATAGGGGTACATGGAATTGACTTTAAAATTTGTATTTTTTCAAAAAACTCTTGTAAATGGACGGTGAGCTATATATTTGAGATAGTAGTTATGCACTATGACATAAGATGCATCAAATAGACATGGTCTCCCCGAGGTGTTTTTTCGAAAATCGACATTTTTTGATTTCGTACGACCGGACCATTCTGACATTTCCCTTCCTAGTAAACTTCTTTGCAGAGATAAAATAAAGGTGTAATTGAGTTTTTTGTAGCCTCAACCTCGTATTACAAGATGCACTTTAGTCTGAAACTTTATCTTTTGTCTGTACAAAGTTATGACTTTTTGAATAGACTTGATCCACTTTTTCTGAAAAATTACAAAAAGTTTTGCCACTCTGCTCAAACTGCCTATGGGCACCTTATATTATCCGTTTTGTGTTAGTCCGGGGAAGGGACATTATTTGCCACCAATATCTAAGAAAAAGCGAGGGGACACTTCGGGTACTTCCCTTGTCAGCTACTGTTATTAACCCTGAATTGTTTTCCAGACGCCATTTCAGATGCTGACTACGATTCTGCTTTTAGTTTTTTCGGAAAAGTTTAGTTCAAAAAAGCTCTAGGGATTGTTTTCGTTGAATCGTTCTGGATAGAGTTTCGATCTACAGTATATCCAAAAAAACTGCAAAAATGTTGAATATATCCCAATGGCTGGATGAACTTCATAGTTGCGACGGGCCGGGCCGGGAGGCCCGGAAGGCCCGGCCAGTTGGCGCCAGCTTCGATTTTTGGGCAAAAAAGTGTGTGTTTTTTTTTTGGAAAAAAAGGTGTTTTTATCATCAAATTTTAAGCTAAATTGTAAATATTAAATTTGTAAATGTTTAAACAAATTTTTGAAAAATAATTTTTTTCCTAAATTTTTCCAAAGTTGAGATCGAAGAAAAATTGCATTTTTAAGCAAAATAACAGTTTTTTTCTCAAAAGCTAATTTTCCTGTTAAAAAATTCGCAAAAAATTATCAAAAAAAATTCTCTTTTTCGACAAATTTCGACCAAAAATACCTGTCCGGGCCTTCAAAATTTTTCAAGGCCGGCCCGGCCCGGCCCGGGCCGGGCCTTCAACGATTTTCGCAAGTATGATGAACTTAAAAGGGATCTCAGTTTGAGATATCAACCATAATGCTGGAGTTTTGACTACCAAAATTCATGTGCTCTCAAGTGCTCTGATATGATTGACAGTTTCACGAATCAACCTACGGAAATCATTTTCTAGGCGTCTTTTCAGGTACTGAATGCTTTCAGATTTTCAATATATTGTAGTTCAAAAAAAGTCTGGTTTTTGAGGTGGCGTTACACTAATGTTACGTACGGTAGGAAGGGGATAGTGAAAATGGGAAGAAGAAAAATTATTAGCAGAGAAAAACGGGCGACGAAGAGCGACAATACAGGACAGAATGGCTAACTGCCTATCGGCTATTTACAATCACATGCCTCGCTTTTGCATGCCCCGCCCAACGATAGAGAAAGCGCAAGGGTGAGAGACGCAGAGAAATCTTTTTTTTTCTTGAGTCATCAAAAATAGTCTCTAGCAGAATTTTTGTTGTTTACGAAATAGCTGATCAAAAATCAAACTGTTCTGAATGGAGCTACATACTACAGTATACCGACAGCAAAATGCTAATTTTTGGATGTATCCTGGTCCTCGGGATACCAAATCATGTACTCGCGACTTCTGGGTGTTTAAACATCGTTCATCTTTATTACAAAAGCCGAGAAAATCAATGAATAAAAAAAAATAAACTTGTATTAGAAAGGTTTTTTGGAAGAATGGGGGGGGGGCGGAATTATAAGGAATGCTAAAAAGAAAGAGAAACATATATCATCCAACGTTTTGGCACTGGGTGGCGGGGGTAAATGTGGAATTAAAAAAATATGGAAAGTTAGGAGATGAGCGGTGTCAGACACTTCAGAGGCACTTGCGATGAACAATAGAAGGACCTGCCTCGTCGTATTCTTGTTTGGAAATCCACATATCTTTGAAGCAGTCGAGAGAACCGAGCACAGATCCTCCAATCCACGCGGCGTATTTGCGCTCCGGTGGGGCGATGATCTCGATGTTCATGGCTCTGAAAACAATCCCTTCAGTAATGATCGAGGAGCAACTACTGAGAACTCACGATGGGGCAAGAGCGGTGATTTCCTTTGCCATGCGATCAGCAATTCCTGGGAACATGGTGTTTCCTCCGGAAAGAACGATGTTGGCGTACAATTCCTTGCGGATATCAATGCCGCACTTCATGATCGAGTCATATGTAGCCTGCTGGATTCCGGCGGACTCCATACCCAAGAAGGAAGGCTATAAAAATATCGATTGTCTTATGTTTTCGATTTTGATTAAGCTTACCTGGAAAAGAGCCTCTGGGCAACGGAAGCGCTCGTTTCCGGCAGTGATGACTTGTCCGTCAGGAAACTCATAAGGCTTTTCAAGAGAGGAGGAAGAAGCAGCGGTGGCCATTTCATGCTCGAAGTCGAGGGCGACGTAGCAGTGCTTCTCCTTCATGTCACGGAAGATCTCACGCTCAGCGGTGGTGATGAATGAGGAACCATGCTCGGTGAGAAACTTTATGAAGTATTCAGTGAGATCACGTCCGGCTAAATCGAGACGGATGATGGCGTGTGGGATCGCGTATCTTTCGTAGATTGGGACAGCGTGGGTGATACCATCTCCAGAATCGAGAACGATACCGGTGGTACGTCCGGAAGAGTAGAGGGACAGGACAGCTTGAATGGCAACGTACATGGCTGGGGTGTTGAACGTCTCGAACATGGTCTGGGTCATCTTTTCACGGTTGGCCTTTGGATTGAGTGGTGCTTCGGTGAGGAGGACTGGATGCTCTTCTGGGGCAACACGAAGCTCGTTGTAGAAGGTGTGATGCCAGATCTTCTCCATATCATCCCAGTTGGTGACGATTCCGTGCTCGATTGGGTACTTGAGGTTGAGGATACCTGAAAAAGAACAAATCAAAAAACGTATTCGATTATGAACAATTACTTCTCTTGGAATGGGCCTCGTCTCCGACGTACGAGTCCTTCCTTCCCATACCGACCATGACTCCTTGATGACGTGGTCTTCCGACGATGGATTTGAACACGGCGAGTGGAGCCTCGTCTCCGGCGAATCCGGCTTTGCACATTCCGGATCCATTGTCTACAACAAGAGCGACAACGTTGTCGTCGCACATGATTTGTTAGATACGGGGGAATGGAGCCTGCAAATAGGTGTGGCTTCAGACAAGGCTTGCGAGCTGTAGAGATGGGGGTGGTGAGAATAGGAGAAAATTGGGAGCTTGAGAAAAACGGGCGACGACGAGCGACGATACAGGACTGAACGACGATACAGGAAGAAAGGACTGCCTATCAGCTTTCTACAATCACATGCCTCACTGTCGTGCACGCCCCGCACCGCGAAAAAGATTGCAAGGGAGATTGATGCAGAGAAATCCTTTTCTTTGAGTCATCAGAAATGGTTTCGAAGAGATTTTTTTGTTGTTCACGAAAAAGCTTATCAAAAATCAAATTGTTCTGACGCAGGCTACGAGTTACAGTATACCTAAAGCAAAAATGCTGATTCCTGAATGCTGCATGTTGATGGGTGGGTGCACCGAGAAGAAATCTCAGTTCCAGTTATCAACTACGTATTTAGGGGCTTTGGTCTTCGAAAGTTCATGAACAAGCCTCTCGGTTCTGTTATGATTGGCTGAAAGGCACTAAGACGCTTCATATAGAGCTAAAGGTGAACATATGTATTAAATGTCAGATGGGTTGATATCAACATAGTTGCAAAATCACGGGCCGGCCCGCGGGCCGGCCCGGCCCGGCCCGGCCCGCGGGCCGGCCCGTCGAGAATTTTGGCGGGCCGGGCCGGGCCGGGCCGATGAACTGCCGGCCCGGCCCGGCCCGGCCGGCCCGGTGTACCTACAGATGTTGATTTTTTTTTGAATTTTTTTCGAAATTTTCGAAATTTTTCTAAAAATTTAGACAAAAATGACCTATTTTTCGACTATATCATACCTTGTTAATTTTGTTGAAAAATGCAACCTTTTTTCTTTTTTAATTCAAAAAATTTCCCAAATTTTCATTGGAAATTTTTCAACAGTGGTAGGCGGGCCGGCCCGTTGCAACTATGGATATCAAGACACTAGAAACCGTCTAATAAACTGGTCGATATTCCAGAAGACACTTCACGTGGTTTCGTAAAAACAGATTTAGTAATCCAACTTGACCGTACCCGAGGGACAGAGACAAACTAGTTTTGGGAAATTATGAGACTATATCTTTTACAGAAACCGAGATGGATGGGCTCAAAGTTGAAAGCCAGGGAGCCCTTCTATCACAGGTTTTACGGTATCTATAAAGAAAGATATGAGAGTTTTTCGAAATTCAGATTAGATAGGAACCTGAAAAATCTAAAAAACAGATCAGATACTAGGCGGGAATTTCTAGAAAATGCAATGAAAAATCCTTTTAAAACTGTGAGCGCACGTTCCATGGCGCCGATTTGAAACGAAAATGAATTTCTGCGGCTTGGGATGGCCCTCTTAGAGAGTAGGAGACACAGAGAGATCTGTTTTCGGTCGAATTCTGACAAATATTGGGACCGCCTCCCAATCAGACAAAATATAGAGACATTTGAGGAGAATCAGCCAACGAGACAGTCCCGTGTGGGAGGAGCTGTTCCAGCCAAGGACGGGGTCAATCATCATGCATTTTTTTCAAAAACAGAGTGATATCACTAACAGATAGCAATCTGAAGCGGCCGCCCGTAAACGAAAGAAATACTGTAAGTATCCAGAGAGATTTAGATGTTGGGACAGTGGAAAATAGGGGGATTCTTGTAGTGTTTAATGGTTCGTGAACTATGAAAATTAGAAGGAAAAAGGAGAGAGAGATAGAAGGGGGGAATCGGATCGATAGGCGCTGATATTGATAATCACTCTCATGAGGATAAGGATTTTGAAAAAAGAAGTTAGAAAACACATTAAAAATTCAATTATCGGGTATTGATAAATATTAGATCAATCAATCTAATCAGGAAAATAGATTTTTGGTTCTGAGGCGAAGATAACATTTTGAAAATCAAAGTTTATGGCTTTATATGGTCATAAATGAGCCCGGTTGGTCTGCAGTCATGGCAAATCTTCGTCCTCAGTTCTCAACAAAATTTAAAAAAATCAGTTTTTTGGGATACGAAAAATTCCACTCGGGAGAGTTCAGTTTGAAAGAGACCAACGACCCAGTGAGTTGCATTTCGATCAATTGCTGAAAGTCGCGAAGGCGGATTTATTTCAAACCACTTGTGAAACGTCAAAAACAATGTCCGTTACTTCTGCGGCTGTCGTCTTTTGGGCGGTGGTTGGCCAGATTCCGCTAGGGATTTTCCCAGAAGGTGCTCAAACAGCGCTCAAAAGGCGGCAAAAGTATGAGCAAAAGCTGGCTGGCTCCGCCTCGGGTACGCCTGAGAAGTTCTACCTCCGCCTTGGGTTCGCCTGAAAATTTATTTCTTGCCCAAAAGGCGGCGGCGCTCTAACCTCGCCCAAAAGACGCCCATGTTCGTCCAAAAGGCGGCGAAGCCCTTATTTTTGCCCAAAAGACGACAGTCGCAGCTGAGTTAGTCAACCAAGTATTGTGAACGGGTTGAAGTATCTTGGCAACTTCAAGAACTGGGTCGATTCTTATCCCATGCTTTGAAGGACTACGCCATGGATTTCCATTTGGACATGAACATGTTTCTCCTATCGTTTCTCCTGTAGAAATAATTCTTTTGTGCAAGATATTGAGTTTAATTGCAATTTTGATAACTCAGAACATCTTCCAAACTTTTTTTAAAGCTTCGAAAATTGTTCGGTTGGGGATACTTTTTTCAGTTCAAAACGCGAGCTCAATTTTGAGCTACCGGTGCTCAAAGATGCTTTGAACACTCACAACATGATCATGAGCATTGTTCAGATGCTCCTTGTAAATTTCAGCGAAAAATTTCACCTAGGAGCAAAGTTATTCACGATTTATTCCAAAAACCCTAAAAATCCCGAAAAATTCTGAAATTTTTTTTTCTGAAACTCGACTAGAGTAATCAAAAAATTGTGAAAAACGTCAGAATAGGCTATTTTAAGACTAATTTAACAATTTACGAAAAAAATTTCATTTTTTTTTCTCTAAAAAACTTGAGATTTTTCATTTTCCAGGGGGGTCCTATAATTATGACGCGGCCTAAAAAGTGAATTTTGCGCCCTGTAAGCTCAAAAATGTCTCATTTGGTCCGAAAACTTGTAGACCTAGGTTTTTCCGCACGCTGAACCTAACTGCGTTGACATAATCCAGCTATCTTTCTTGGTTTTTCAGAACACTCATTTGGTAGGGGGGGTCCTATAATTATGACGCGCACTGTAATCTCAGAATCTCAGAATCTCAGAATCTCAGAATCTCAGAATCTCAGAATCTCAGAATCTCAGAATCTCAGAATCTCAGAATCTCAGAATCTAAGTATCTCAGAATCTCAGAATCTCAGAATCTAAGTATCTCAGAATCTCAGAATCTCAGAATCTAAGAATCTCAGAATCACAGAATCTCAGAATCTAAGAATCTCAGAATCTCAGAATCTCAGAATCTCAGAATCTCAGAATCTCAGAATCTCAGAATCTCAGAATCTCAGAATCACAGAATCTCAGAATCTCAGAATCTCAGAATCTCAGAATCTCAGAATCTCAGAATCTCAGAATCTCAGAATCTCAGAATCTCAGAATCTCAGAATCTCAGAATCTCAGAATCTCAGAATCTCAGAATCTCAGAATCTCAGAATCTCAGAATCTCAGAATCTCAGAATCTCAGAATCTCAGAATCTCAGAATCTCAGAATCTCAGAATCTCAGAATCTCAGAATCTCAGAATCTCAGAATCTCAGAATCTCAGAATCTCAGAATCTCAGAATCTCAGAATCTCAGAATCTCAGAATCTCAGAATCTCAGAATCTCAGAATCTCAGAATCTCAGAATCTCAGAATCTCAGAATCTCAGAATCTCAGAATCTCAGAATCTCAGAATCTCAGAATCTCAGAATCTCAGAATCTCAGAATCTCAGAATCTCAGAATCTCAGAATCTCAGAATCTCAGAATCTCAGAACCTCAGAATCTCAGAATCTCAGAATCTCAGAATCTCAGAATCTCAGAATCTCAGAATCTCAGAATCTCAGATTCTCAGATTCTCAGATTCTCAGAATCTCAAAATCTCAGAATCTCAGAATCTCAGAATCTCAGAATCTCAGAATCTCAGAATCTCAGAATCTCAGAATCTCAGAATCTCAGAATCTCAGAATCTCAAAACCTCAGAATCTCAGAATCTCAGAATCTCAGAATCTCAGAATCTCAGAATCTCAGAATCTCAGAATCTAAGAATCTCAGAACCTCAGAACCCCAGAATCACAGAATCGCAGAATCTTAGAATTTCAAAATCTCAGAATCTCAGAATCTCAGAATCTCAGAATCTCAGAATCTCAAAATCACAGAATCACAGAATCTCAGAATCTTAGAATCCTCTCTTCCATTCTCTTCCGCTCACTAGAAGAGACGTACATCATCTGTTGCGAGCAGCGATATAACGCGTGTAGATTAGCACAAAGGTCAAACACCTCCTCACGCTCTGCATTGATCCCTTTGTAATGGACTCACTCGCATCTTTGACAGCTGAGGAGGTGAACTATCCACTACTTTTATATCTCACTAACTGTTGCCAAACATTGCTTATTAGATCGTGGTGAGGTGCGATAGATAGAGCTGGTTCCTTTCTCTGAAACCTACCGTATCTCGGAATTTCCTGAACACTAATTTGGAAATCTTAATTTCGGAATTTTACTCAATCATTCACTTCTTCTCATATTTGAACACGATTTTCCAAAATTTCAATCTTTATTCTCCCTGTCGACGGTTTTTAAAAGTTATAATTTCTACAGTAACCCTAATGTTCTCATACGAATTCTTTTCTTCTATATATCCATCCTCAATGCCATAGATGCAACCTGTCAGGTTCTGAATTCTAATTTCCGCTTATAATAACACCTTTGAGAGGATGCAGTTTCTATTCGTCCGGTCAAGACGAGAGCCATAAGTTGTATCGATCGACAATATATGATACTGTGTGGGCTGCGTGGTCCTTCCGCTCAACAGATGAGACGGACATCTTCTGTTGCGAGCTGCAATATAATGCGTGTCGATTAGCACAGAGGTCAAACACCCGCCTCCTTACTATCTGTGTTGATCCCTATGTAATGGACTCATTGACCTCTTTGGCAACTAATGGTGTGATCTCTCCAATGACACTTTGTGAGAGTTCCTGGGTCGTCTGCTCACCAGATGAGACGGACATCATCTGTTGCGCGCTACGCGTGTAGATTAGCACAAAGGCCAGACACGCCCTCTCCTTATTGTATACATTTATTCATATGTAATATACCCACTTGCCTCCTTGACAGCTAATGATGAGAACTCTCCAATACCTCAATTGCAAATTTTACCAATTTTCTTTCGAAAACTGATTATCGAACCGTGTTGAAGTTCTATAAATTCATCGGATTTTTTCGATTTTCACAGATTTTTCTGAATTTTAAATTCCTACAGTAACCCAGCATTCTCGTATGAAATCTTTCTGTCAATTTTTCCATCCTCAATATTATAGATACAACCTGTCAGGCTCAAAATTCAAATTTCCCGCCAATTATGACACCTTCTATGCGATTTCGCAATGTATCCCATGGGTCGACAGTCCCTATGCAAATATGCCCTATTGCAAAGTGCCGCACTTCAACATCACATGTTTTTTTAGGCCAATAATTTATTCTCATTTTTGGACTAATTTCCTCCTGTTTGTCATTTTTTCTCTGTTTTTTTCGTCAACTTTTGATTTTCATTTGTACCATAACCCAGTGATGATTCAAATGCGTAAATTTACGATGTTTTTGACGACTTTTTCCTATCAAAATCCTAATTTTTTTTGGATTTTTCTATTTTCTCACCGAAGGCATGTAAATGCTTGGTGAAAGCCATTCTAGATCCATTTCGAATTTATCCAACCACCTACAGCAACCCGATAGTTATTGTGAAAATTTGTTTAGTGAAATTCAGAAAATTTTTGAAAATAGTCTCTTGCTTGCGTATTCTTTTTACCTGCTTAAACTCCTCCTTAACAGTCTGAAATTTTCTTTGAATTCGTACATTCTCTAAGACTTGTGTTTTTTTCAGATGATCCGAAATCGTCGTGGTCTGAAGTCAGGAGACGTTGTCTGGGCAGGCGCGTACCCTGCCTTCCTTCTCCGCCAAAAAAACTCAAATAGCTGGGTGGTGGAGTACTTTGGGTTCTCTAACCCCAGAGGTACCGAGAAGATCCAAGTGAGTTTGAATCAGACTTTTTTTTCAAGAGAATTCTCAGATTTTTTTCACATTCTCCAAATTGTAAATTTACAGAATCTCGTCGCTTTCCATATCAACGATCACGCCCCGTGCCCCCAAGGAGAGTCGGCTGCAAACTTCGCGGATGCGATGACCGAAACCATCCAATTTTTGGTGGATGATGGCAGCGAATGGGTGAGTGAAGAAATCAAACTGGCGACTCAACTAATTTTGACGCTTCAGGGAGCATCCGGGCGCCGAAGCATCCCAGCAAGCTTTGCCCAGAAGTACGGACTCGTCCGTCATGTGGATGCCGCGATGGATCGTACTGTCGACGAGGAAATCGACGAACCGATTGAAGAGGAATACGAAGTTGAAGTTCAACCAAAGCAGAAGAAGTCGGTCCAAAACCCCATGATCTTCTTCGTCGCTGTTGTCATTGTGGCTGTCTTAATTCTCTGGTTCTTCATGTAATGGACTTGCCCCCCCCCCTCCATCACTTGTCCCCCGCATTTTGAAAAAGCATTTTGAGTTGCTTCTCAATAAATGTTCGTTGAAAATTTTCTTTGTTTTGGCGTATACTCATTTGAGGCTGCTTGTGCCCTCTGCAAATATCTTTGAACTACTTTACAGATGCGCAAACCAGAATCCCAAGATGTCGTGACCACGGTTGAGCTCTTCTGCCCATCAAGGTCATCTGCGTCCCTTGAAGACTAATTCAGGTTTCAACAAGTCAGCGATGATCTAAAAGTCTTGCGATTTTACAGCGACAACGCCAATCTTATCAATTTCAAATCTTCTCGCAATCCATGGAGCAGTTTTCGGAAAAATTTTGTGTACTTTCCTACTGAAGGAACGGAGAAGGTTCTCAACATCAGCATTGGCAGTTTCGGATTTTTACTATCATGTAAGAATTCATTTTCAGAGTTTTCAATTTTTCATAATTCGAGAATTTCAGCGCAAACAACAACTGGAGTCACACAGTGATTAACCTCTGCAAGATCGATTGATCCTTCATCACGTTTTTGTTTAAATGAATAAATTTATTCGATTCCCATAGTTTTTCATCAGTAAGTCAAATATTCGTTCCTTCTTGAATCAGGGAAAAAGGCACAGTTTTGTTTTCCGGCTAAATTGCTCAATTGACTGCGCTTTTTGAAAGATTCTGAGATTTTTTAGATTCTGAGATTTTGAGCTCTCAGAATCTCAGAATCTCAGAATCTCAGAATCTCAGAATCTTAGAATCTCAGAATCTCAGAATCTCAGAATCTCAGAATCTCAGAATCTCAGAATCTCAGAATCTCAGAATCTCAGAATCTCAGAATCTCAGAATCTCAGAATCTCAGAATCTCAGAATCTCAGAATCTTAGAATTTCAGAATCTCAGAATCTCAGAATCTTAGAATCTCAGAATCTCAGAATCTCAGAATCTCAGAATCTCAGAATCTCAGAATCTCAGAATCTCAGAATCTCAGAATCTCAGAATCTCAGAATCTCAGAATCTCAGAATCTCAGAATCTCAGAATCTCAGAATCTCAGAATCTCAGAATCTCAGAATCTCAGAATCTCAGAATCTCAGAATCTCAGAATCTCAGAATCTCAGAATCTCAGAATCTCAGAATCTCAGAATCTCAGAATCTCAGAATCTCAGAATCTCAGAATCTCAGAATCTCAGAATCTCAGAATCTCAGAATCTCAGAATCTCAGAATCTCAGAATCTCAGAATCTCAGAATCTCAGAATATCAGAATCTCAGATTTCGAACGGAAGTCGACATTTTTGTGAGCTACATAAAGGATATCCGATATTTTTTCATTATTAAAATTCCCCTAAATGCTGTGAAAATGCATATTTTCAAATTGAGTTCATACAGAAAAGAGGGCGGAGGCTATTGCTAAACGAGTCGAACATGCCTGGTAGGCGATTTAAGAACGAAATATAGAAATTGAATGGGAGTTTTAATATTCACATGAAAATTTATTCAATATGTTAAACAAACCGTAAAGCTATTCACAAGAAAAATTTCAAGTTTCAAAAAATTCGTTAATCGGCTGAGTCGGCTCCTCGAATCGCTGAACCATGAAATTGATGTTCTCCTTGTATCCGAATTTAGTGTAGAATGGGAGCAGCTCAGTCTTGCACTCCAACGACAACTTGTAGACGCCAAGCTCACGAGCCATCTCGACGAGAATCTTGTTGAGCAGCACGCCGAGCTTCTTTCCACGCATCGCTTCGTCAACGACGACGTCTTCGATCCTTCCGCGAAAGCCACATAGGTGGATGTACTTGAATTCAACAACAAGGCTAGCGGCGCCGACGATCTTCGACGTTGCGACGTTTTCAAGGACCACAATGAAGTAGGTTTCGGCGTTTTTCATAGACAAGAATCTCTGCTCGTAATCGTGTTCCGACACGTAGCCAACCGACGTTAGCTGCTCCAGAAGCTTCATGTAGTCGTTTTGATCGTTAGGGTAAAGGGAACGGACGCGGATTTCTGATGGTCGCTCGACACTGGACGGGATAAGATCCTCGTTGAAAAGCGCATCGCCACGTGGTGTTGGCCATTGCTTGATTGGGGTTTCAGAATCCTCCTCGAATCGCTGCTCAAGGAAGTGCAGATTCTTCTGATATCCGAATTTCTGGTAGAATGGGATTAGCTCCGTCTTACATTCCAACGAGAGCTTGTAGACGCCGATCTAGAAGAAATTGAATGAATTTTTTAAAAGTTCAGATCTTAAAATACCGTTTTAGCCATCTCAACGAGCACTCGATTCAAAAGAACGTCCAACTTCTTGCCACGCATTCTTTCATCGACAACGACGTCTTCGATTCTCCCACGTGTGCCTGCCTCGTGAATGAATTTGAACTCGATGAAAAGTGTGGCGGCGCCGACGATTTTTGATGACCTGGATTATTTTTTCGAGTTTTTGAAATAAAAAAAAAGTATTCCTTACTGAACTTCCTCCAAAACAACGATATAATACGATTTCGCATTTCTCATCGCATCGAATCGCTTTCGAAAAACCAGCACATTGATAAATCCGACGGAAGTGAGCTGTTTCAGCAGCTCCAAATATCCGAAATCGTCCCTGCGAAGCGCGCGAAGGTTGAATCCGTCGGGAATTGGAACGTTGGTTGGGAGAAGGATATCATGGAAAAGAGAAGTCATTGTCTTGAAGGGGTTACTATTATTGTCAGCTGAAAAAAAGAAGGTTAGAAAGTATTTTATGACAGGTGTATACGGTAGGTATCTTGAAGCGGCGACACGAAACCAAAAAGAATAAGGGGTCTGAGATTCTGAGATTCTGAGATTCTGAGATTCTGAGATTCTGAGATTCTGAGATTCTGAGATTCTGAGATTCTGAGATTCTGAGATTCTGAGATTCTGAGATTCTGAGATTCTGAGATTCTGAGATTCTGAGATTCTGAGATTCTGAGATTCTGAGATTCTGAGATTCTGAGATTCTGAGATTCTGAGATTCTGAGATTCTGAGATTCTGAGATTCTGAGATTCTGAGATTCTGAGATTCTGAGATTCTGAGATTCTGAGATTCTGAGATTCTGAGATTCTGAGATTCTGAGATTCTGAGATTCTGAGATTCTGAGATTCTGAGATTCTGAGATTCTGAGATTCTGAGATTCTGAGATTCTGAGATTCTGAGATTCTGAGATTCTGAGATTCTGAGATTCTGAGATTCTGAGATTCTGAGATTCTGAGATTCTGAGATTCTGAGATTCTGAGATTCTGAGATTCTGAGATTCTGAGATTCTGAGATTCTGAGATTCTGAGATTCTGAGATTCTGAGATTCTGAGATTCTGAGATTCTGAGATTCTGAGATTCTGAGATTCTGAGATTCTGAGATTCTGAGATTCTGAGATTCTGAGATTCGAAGAATCGGAGATTCTGAGATTCTGAGATTCTGAGATTCTGAGATTCTGAGATTCTGAGATTCTGAGATTCTGAGATTCTGAGATTCTGAGATTCTGAGATTCTGAGATTCTGAGATTCTGAGATTCTGAGATTCTGAGATTCTGAGATTCTGAGATTCTGAGATTCTGAGATTCTGAGATTCTGAGATTCCGAGACTCTGAGATTCCGAGACTCTGAGATTCTGAGATTCTGAGATTCTGAGATTCTGAGATTCTGAGATTCTGAGATTCTGAGATTCTGAGATTCTGAGATTCTGAGATTCTGAGATTCTGAGATTCTGAGATTCTGAGATTCTGAGATTCTGAGATTCTGAGATTCTGAGATTCTGAGATTCTGAGATTCTGAGATTCTGAGATTCTGAGATTCTGAGATTCTGAGATTCTGAGATTCTGAGATTCTGAGATTCTGAGATTCTGAGATTCTGAGATTCTGAGATTCTGAGATTCTGAGATTCTGAGATTCTGAGATTCTGAGATTCTGAGATTCTGAGATTCTGAGATTCTGAGATTCCGAGACTCTGAGATTCCGAGACTCTGAGATTCCGAGACTCTGAGATTCTGAGATTCCGAGACTCTGAGATTCCGAGACTCTGAGATTCTGAGATTCCGAGACTCTGAGATTCCGAGACTCTGAGATTCCGAGACTCTGAGATTCTGAGATTCCGAGACTCTGAGATTCCGAGACTCTGAGATTCTGAAATTCCGTGGATAAAAAACCTGAAAAAATGAGCCGAAAATCCAAATTAAAAAACAAAAATTTCCAGGTTACTGTAGCTCAACCTGCACATCTCACTGGACTTTCCTAAATTTGTTGTTGTAGGTAATGATAAAGATTCTGTTTTCGGATTAAAAGTACTGGTTAAAAAAAGTAACCACTAGTTTTTATGTGGATTTATACTCATGTTACAAACGGGGTGAATGGGGTGGAGGAAAAGGGAAAAATAATGAGCATAGAAAAACTGACGACAACGAGCGACGATAGGGGCGAATGACTGTCTATCGTCTATCTTCTATCTACAATCACATGCCTCACTGTTATACAAGCCCCGCCCCAAGGAAAGAGAGAGCGCAATTGTGGGAAACGCAGAGAAATCTTTTTTTTTTTGCTTTTTGAGTCATCCGAAATGGTCTCGAAAATAATTTTTGTTGTTTACGAAATAGCTGATCAAAAATCAAACCATTCTGATGCAAACTGCAAAATACAGTATACCTAGAGCAGAAAACTGAAAGTTTTTGGGGAATATCCTGGTGCGTGGGTGAACCAAAAAAGGGATGTCCCTCACGTTATAAATATGATGTCTGGGTTTTTTGACTGACAAATGTTATGTACTATCAATCCTCAAGGTTCTGATAGAATTCCTGGAAGACCCGTAGACACTTCGTAGAAGCCCGAAAATATTCGTGAACCTAGGAAATATCTCATATGCTGGTAAAAGACAGTAGAAACCTTCTAATAGGAGCCATCAATTGAACAAAATCTAACTTAAAACGCCGCCTCGAGCGCACCTGACAATTTCAGAGAGGCTAATTTTGAAAAGTTATGAATTAAATTGAAACAGTCTACTTAAATTATAAATTGGATTTAAAAAACGAATTAAAGAAAGTTACGACTAGTTTTTGGGGTGGCTTTTCACTTACGTTACAAACGGGGAGAATGGGGTTTAGGAAAAGAGAAAAATTATGAGCATAGAAAAAACAGGCGAGAACCAACGAGAATACAGGAATCACTAACTGGCTATCAGCTATCCACAATCACAAACCTCACTGTTATGCCGCCCAACGAAAGAGAGAGCGCAAGGGTGAGAAACGCAGAGAAATCTTTTTTTTTTGCTTTTTGAGTCATTCGAAGTCTCGAAGAGAATTTTTGTTGTTTACAAAATAGCTGATCAAAAATGAAACCGTTCTAAATCAAAGTACAAATTACAGTATACCCAGAGCAAAAATGCTTATTATTGTATACATTCAGGTGCGCGGATGTGTCGGAAAGAGATCTACTCAACCATGAGGCCTGAGGCTTTTAACTGCCAAAATTCATGCACTCGTGAACCTCTGGACTTCTTATGACTGCTGGGATACTTATGGACATTTTATATGGGCTCGAAAATGTTTACGAAGACAGGAAATGCCTGTTGGGTAGATATCTAGACACGGAAAATTTTCTAATAGGAGCCTCATGGCTTAATCAAAACTGAAGTTTGGATATTCCGAAAAAAACTGCACAAGGAGTTTTCCCATTTTATATAATCCTAAAGTTTGCTCTTTTTGTATTTTTCCTAGATTCTTACGATTAAATATAAGTTCTGACATGGTGTTCGAATTTGATTGGCAAGAAAGATACCAGCGAAGAGAGGTATCAGCAAAGGACTTTGCGTTCAGAGATCTTTTTAAAATTATTTTCTGAAATATCTCATATTCGCGATATTTATCATCTTTATTAAAAAAGCGAGAAAATCAAAAGAAAACATAAAAATTGTAGTAAATAGTATAGGGTTTTTGGGAAAAGGTAGGGGAGCAATCAATTAGGAAAATGTTGACAAGAATAGAAAACGAAAGGTATCGAACGTTTCGGTATTTCAGTAGCACTTGCGATGAACAATAGATGAGCCCGACTCGTCGTACTCCTCTTTGGAGATCCACATTTGTTGGAAGGTGGAGAGGGAAGCAAGGATGGATCCTCCGCACCAGACGGAGTACTTGCGCTCTGGTGGGGCGATGATCTTGATCTTCACAGATCTGGAAAAAATCATTCTAGTAATGATCAAGCGGCAGCTAATGAAAACGGCAAATAATTCGGATGTACAAAAGTTTTGAGCTTATTGTGGAACAAAGCAATTAGGGGGTACAAAACACCCGAAAAAGATTCAGTTTGTACCCCTGAATTGTCCTGAGTAGTCCCATGTACCCCCGAATAGTTGTATCCTCCGAATTATGAGCCACTGGAAACTTACGATGGGGCAAGAGCGGCGATTTCGTTCTGCATACGATCAGCAATTCCTGGATACATGGTGGATCCTCCGGAAAGAACGATGTTGGTGTACAAGTCTCTACGGATATCAATGTCACACTTCATGATCGAGTTGAAAGTAGACTGATGGATCCCGGAGAACTCCATGTCCAAGAAGGATGGCTGTAAAAACATCAATTGTCTGATGTTTTGGATAGTGAAAAAGCTTACCTGGAAGAGAGCCTCTGGGCAACGGAAGCGTTCTTTTCCGACGGTGATAAGATGTCCGTCAGGAAGCTCATAATACTTCTCGACAGAGGATGAAGAACCAGCGAAGATCATCTCTTGCTCGAAATCCATGGCAACGTAGCAGAGCTTCTCCTTGATGTCACGGACTATCTCATGATCATCGGTGGTGGTGAAAGAGTAACCTCGTTCATTGAGGATCTTTATGAGGTAGTCAGTGAGATCACGTCCAGCCAAATCGAGACGGAGGATGGCGTGTGGGAGAGCGTATCCTTCGTAGATTGGGACAATGTGGGTGATACCATCTCCAGAATCGAGAACGATACCGGTGGTACGTCCGGAAGAATAGAGGGAGAGAACAGCTTGAATGGCGATGTACACGGCTGGGGAATTGAAGGTTTCGAACATGATTTCGGTCATCTTTTCACGGTTGGCCTTTGGATTGAGTGGTGCTTCAGTGAGGAGGACTGGGTGTTCTTCCGGGGCAACACGAAGCTCGTTGTAGAAGGTGTGGTTCCAGATCTTCTCCATATCATCCCAGTTGGTGACGATTCCGTGCTCGATTGGGTACTTGAGAGTTAAGATATCTGAAAAAGAACAAATGAAAAAAACGTATTCGATTATGAACAATTACCTCTCTTGGATTGGGCCTCGTCTCCGACGTACGTGTCCTTCTGTCCCATACCGACCATGACTCCTTGATGACGTGGTCTTCCGACGATGGATGGGAACACGGCGCTTGGAGCCTCGTCTCCGGCGAATCCGGCTTTGCAGATTCCGGATCCATTGTCTACAACAAGAGCGACCACGTTGTCTTCGCACATGATTTATTGGATACGAGTATTGATTTATTGAATACGAGTATTTTTTTTTCTCTCGGTATACGGTAGTTTGTAGTTCGTCTGCAAAAAATATGTAGTGGCTTCATACAAATTTTACGAATTGCAGAGATGGGGGTGGTGAGAATAGGAGAAAAAATTGAGAGCATGAGAAAAACGAGCGACAACGAGCGACTATGCAGGGCCGAATAACTAACTGGCTATCGGCTATCCACAATCACATGCCTCACTGTTATTCTAGCCCCGCCCAACGAAAAAGAGAGCGCAAGGGTGAGAGACGCAGAGAATTCTTTTTTTTTTTGCTTTTTGAGTCATCCGAAATGGTCTCGAAAATAATTTTTCTTGTTTACGAAATAGCTGATCAAAAATCAAACCGTTCTGTATCAAAGTACAAGTTACAGTATATCTAGAGCAGAAAATCTAATTATTGGGATACATCCAGGTGCACGGGTGTGTCAAAAGGGATCTACCTATCCATGATACCTGGGGCTTCAGACTACCAAAGATTATGTACTTCCAAGCCTTTTGGCTTTTTTGTGATTGCTGAAAACCTCTTGCACGCTTCATATGAGCTCGAAAATGTTGGTGAATATAAGAAATGTCTGATGGGTAAATCAAGACAGTAGAAACCCTCAAAAAAGAGAGTCCAATCTTTTAGAGGATAATTCATACTGCTCAACAATAACTGACATAAAACTCCTTAGAGCATATCCGACGGTAAGAGACAAACTAGTTTTGGAAAATTATCACGAAACATGGCTTTAAACTAATGCTGGAGTGGCTTTACACTAATGTTACATACGGTAGGAAGGGGATGGTGAGAATGGGAAAAGGAACAATTCTGAGAAGAGAAAAACGGGCTACGAAGAGCGACAATACAGGAAGGAATAACTAACTGCCTATCAGCTATCTACAATCACATGCCTAGCTTATGCCCCGCCCAACGAAAGAGAGAGTGCACGTGTGAGAGACGCAGAGAAATCTTTTTTTTTTGCTTTTTGAGTCATCCGAAATGGTCTCAATGATGTTTTTTTGTTGTTTTCGAAATAGCTGACCAAACATCAAACCGTTATGAAGCAATCTACAAGTTACAGTATACCTAGTGCAAAATTAATGACTTTCGAGATACTATGTTCTGGTCCGAGGGTATCTACAGAAAGCTTGAAAGACAGGAAAAGTTTTTTAGAAGCTAAAACTGTGAACAGCTTGAGTCGATAAAACTTTTATGAAATGATTTTAAAACGAAAATTGCCTTGAGTGGAAGTAGTTGATGGTTTGGTGAAAATTCTATCCTAGTTGTGCGAAATCTGATTGAACTGTCGTCCTATGTTCCACACAAATGTGGTTGTAGGTAGTGTGAAGCAGTACACCTTGAACCAGTTAAAGTTATATCCTTCGATCTGTCTTTTTTTTCCTTATTCGAGACAGTGGCGGAAGAATAGACGAGTGGAGGAAGTAGCTCCGGTCGGTATTTCAAGCTGAATTTTTCCAGTTTCTGTGAAAACTATATATGTCTACCAGATATGTTTAAAGAATCTACCTGAGAAGCACAACTTGGCATAGCTCCTTTCACGAAACGGGTTGATATTTTGAGAAATTGTAGATTTTTATTATTTCATTGTTCCGTAAAATCTGATGGGCATTTGTATTTTTGTGATATTACTTTCATAGATAAACTGGTTTTCTTTTTCTTTTTTAAGTGCTACACTGCATTACATGTAAAAATTTATTTTTCGAACTAAAAGCAAAATAAATAAGAACAAAGAAAAGAGAATTACCAATAACGACAATAATTTAAAAGTTCGGGCCATGGTTTACTGGCATAGAAAGTATGCCTCTCCTCCCAATATTTTTCTGGTGCCAGCCTTTTGAATCCACTGTCCCAACTGCTACAATCACTGTCAGTTGCCCACTCTTCTTCCTCTTTCAGTGCTTTCAATACGTTTGCCACTTCGAGAATTTGGAGATCTCGTGCCTTTCCACTCTCCACCATTCTTCTTCTCCAATTTGAACGACCCATATTGAAAATTGTTTGGGATTTTAGGATTCGGCGCCATTCATCATCGAATTCTTTTTGAATTCTCTCCATATAATTCAACTGTCGAACTGTTCCCGCACAGTTTCTGGGAACAGTCAAAAATGGATCTTCAACCACGATGTATCGAGACAATTCTGGCAATCCACCCAACGGCTTTTCGTTTTCATTCCATCTCTTCTCCATCACAACTCCTCGCTTCACAGAGATCCAATTTTTTTTTTGAAACTGAAAACAAAATATATTTAGAAAGTTTTTAGAATCAAAAACAACTTACTCGAACTCGGAATAGTACTTCAGGAATCCGATGTAGAGAGCTGCCAAAGAGCTCTTGTTCGCATCCAGAACGAATTTCCCGACCTTTTCGATTTTCTCCCTCCAATCGAAATCATCGTAGTCATCTCCTACAGCAAAATCTTGATTGAAATTGCGGGAGAATCGCTGGATGGAAGGTAGGACTGCTGGTGTCACTCCCGCTGTAATCATGAATCTTAATAACATTCGAAAAAAAAAGAAAAATGTCCACCTTGAAGATAGTTGATAAGCATTAAACAAATGGAAAAACTGTTGAGTCTTCCCTCACTGGATCCTTCCACTCCGACTTTCGACGCCCATGCTTTGACCGCTTTGCAAAAAAGCGGGAACCTCTTATCAACTGAAATATTCAATTTATACTTGACAATTCAGGTACTAGAAAACTCACTTTTGGCATACCATCTGAGCAACTGGGTGTTCCGTTTTGAAGTGTCGTTGTCAATAGTCACATCAATGGAAACGCCAGTTCTACCGTGCTTCATTTGAAGGACAGGTACCTGAAAAACAAAAACTTAAGATTTTATGGTTTCCTAAATTTGCTTACATAGGCTCTCTGTACTTTAACCTTATCAAACACTTTTTCGTTTCTGATTTTGTAAGACACATATTTCAATTCTTTCGAAATTTCCCTTAGCTTCTGAAACGTTGATCCCTGGGTCATACTTGGGATCTTAACTGAGAAATCGAGATCCGAAGTATGAATGTCTACTTCAGCGGCCACGGATCCAGTCAGCAAGCACTTTGCATCTGAAAAATTTCTGATGTTTTGAAAGTAGAAAAACATGTCTCAGAATCTCAGAATCTCAGAATCTCAGAACTTCAGAATTTCAGAATCTCAGAATCTCAGAATCTCAGAATCTCAGAATCTCAGAATCTCAGAATCTCAGAATCTCAGAATCTCAGAATCTCAGAATCTCAGAATCTCAGAATCTCAGAATCTCAGAATCTCAGAATCTCAGAATTCCAGAATCTCAGAATCTCAGAATCTCAGAATTTCAGAATCTCAGAATCTCAGAATCTCAGGACTTCAGAATCTCAGAATCTCAGAATCTCAGAGTCTTAGAATCTAAGAATCTTCGAATCTCAGAATCTCAGAATCTCAGAATCTCATAATCTCAGAATCTCAGAATCTCAGAATCTCAGAATCTCAGAATCTCAGAATCTCAGAATCTTCGAATCTCAGAATCTCAGAATCTCAGAATCTCAGAATCTTAGAATCTAAGAATCTTCGAATCTCAGAATCTCAGAATCTCAGAATCTCAGAATCTCAGAACCCTATAATCTCAGATACTCATACCCTGATCACTCACATACTCATACCTCGATCACTCTAATAGAATGTCATTCCCCAAGATTTAACTTTGAGCCAACATGCTTCGGTTCTTGTGAAAGGTATTAAAAAGTGGTCAACTGATAAAATGCTAATGATATTATAGTAAACAATTTATCAGAGGCAACGTTTTCATATCTTCCACAAAAACAGAGATAAATTGGATCAAAGATTAAAGTGACAGGCCCTTTGAATAGACGCTTTGTAGTATATTCTGAACATCATTTTACCTGGAAAAAACCGATGCAATACTTTCTTGAAGCATTTTGCAGCTTGTTCCAATGCCACGTGGTGATCCTTATTGTCGAATGATTCGATTTCTTGGGAGATCTGAAATTCAATTAAACTGAACTTGGTTGCCTATCCTTTTCAAAAGTACCTTATGCTCCACGTAGGCCTTCTCGAAGTCAATTCCACAGGAATTGACTGGTCCTTTCTTGTGCTTAATGCTCATCTTAATTTCGGATGGACTGATTTTAAGTAAGCATTTTGGAGCCACTGGAGCTGACGTCGACACTTCGGCTACTCTGTTCTTGGTAACAACAGCAGAGTAGGAAAGTGGAGTCATTGTGAATTAGATGGGAGTAGAGGAGTTCTGAAAAATAGTAAATTACTAAGGATAGACAATGATAACTCATGGCAACGTATCAAAAAAAACATTAATTATGCTTGTATAAAATATCGGAGCTGTGGGAGTCGAAAACTACTGTAACCCAAAATTTTCAGTCCTTTTTACTCGCTCAATCACTTTTTCTTTTTGACAAATTTGGTCTTGAAAACCTTCAAACAAGTTAGAAAATGAAATCTAAAAATTTCTGGGAAAAAAAGACAATCGAGAAAAAAGGAAAACAAAAAATTGCTAATTACGGTAGTTTGGCCAGATATTCTCTTCCGTAACTCCGTTTTTGCCAGCTTAAAAAATCAATACCATGTTTGGATAATGAGAGACAAACAATCGAAATGCATACATAATGTTGTGAGTGAGATCCCAGAGTCATCGCAGTGACCGCAGGGCCGTAAAATGAGTACGTTCTGCTAAAGGAAAGGGGTGTGACGTACATCATTGAAAATTTTGATTGACAGGTGTACCATGCGAAAATAAAGATAATAATTAGGATGCCTTCAAGGAAAGTGCAAATGAGAGCAAAGGCTCCAGAGGTGGGAAATGAACAAATTTATCTTTTTGAAGAGAAAAAACGAAATCCCAGGTTTTTAAATAAGATATGGAAACCGGTATTATTTTGGATGAAAAAAGATTAAGTGGCGGAATTGAATGAGCAATTAGATAGAGACCGCGGAGTCACCATAGAGACCGCAGGGTCCAAATTGATGATGTTCTTTTTATGGAAGACAATGTGACGTGAAGATAGTGTGACGTGTATAAACTGTAAAAAAGAAGTCCAAAACAACTCTAGAAACCATGAAAAAACGGAAAATTTGAAGATGGCAGAGTTTTTGAAATTCCGAAATACGGGCCATGTGCACTTTTAAGTCCGGAAACAAGTTTGCTAGATTAATTTTTATGAGAAACTTAGATATTGTATTTATTTTCGAAAAAAATTCATGGAATACCAGAAAATCTAAATTTCGAAAAATCAAAAATTCAAATTTTTTTGAAAAAGCCAATAATTGGCATTTTTCGACTTCAAACACTCAATTCTACATGTTGCAACTATGAAAATCAAGTACACCACCAAAAACTACCCTAGAAATCATGAAAAAAAGAAAAATTGTAGGTGGCCGAGTTTTTTGGAATTCCTAGGCCACCATCTGGAAATATTGGCCATGTGCGTTTTCAAGTCGAGAAACCAGTTTGCTAAGTTGATTTTTTATGCCAATTTTGAGTTTTGAATCTTTTTTCGAGAAAAAATTCAACGGATTACCAGAAAATCCAAATTTCGAAAAATCAAAAATTCAATTTTTTTTGAAAAAGCCAATAATTGGCATTTTTCGACTTCAAACACTCAATTATACATGTCGCAATTATGAAAATCAAGTTTACCACCGAAAACTAACCTAGAAATCATGAAAAAACAGCAAAATTGTAGGTGGCCGAGTTATTTGAAATTCCTAGGCCACCATCTGGAAATATTGGCTATGTGCGTTTTCAAGTCGAGAGACCAGTTTGCAAGCTTAATTTTTCATGCGAATTTTGAATTTTGAATTTTTCTTCGAAAAAAAATTCGAGGGATTACCAGAAAATCCAAATTTCGAAGAATCAAAAATTCAAAATTGTTTTGAAAAAGTCAATAATTGGCATTTTTCGACTTTAAACATTCAATTCTACAGGTTGCAATTATGAAAATCAAGTTTACCACCGAAAACTAACCTAGAAATCATGAAAAAACAGAAAGATGGTAGGTGGCCGAGTTTTTAGAAATTCCTAGGCCATCATCTGGAAAGTTGGGCCACGTGCGTTTTTATATCGGGAAACAGGTTTGCTAGGTTAATTTTTTATGCGAATTTTGAATTTAGAATTTTTCTTCGAAAAAAAATTCAAGGGATTACCAGAAAATCCAAATTTCGAAAAAGCAGAAATTCAAAATTTTTTTGAAAAAGTCAATAATTGGCATTTTTCGACTTCAAACACTCAATTCTACATGTTGCAACTATGAAAATCAAGTACACCACCAAAAAATACCCTAGAAATCATGAAAAAAAAGGAAAATTGTAGGTGGCCGAGTTTTTTGGAATTCCTAGGCAACCATCTGGAAATATTGGCCATGTGCGTTTTCAAGTCGAGAAACCAGTTTGCAAGGTTAATTTTTCATACGAATTTTGAATTTTGAATTTTTCTTCGAAAAAAAATTCAAGGGATTACCAGAAAATCCAAATTTCGAAAAATCAAAAATTCAATTTTTTTTGAAAAAGCCAATAATTGGCATTTTTCGACTTCAAACACTCAATTATACATGTTGCAATTATGAAAATCAAGTTTACCACCGAAAACTAACCTAGAAGTCATGAAAAAACAGCAAAATTGTAGGTGGCCGAGTTTTTTGGAATTCCTAGGCCACCATCTGGAAATATTGGCTATGTGCGTTTTCAAGTCGAGAGACCAGTTTGCAAGGTTAATTTTTCATGCGAATTTTGAATTTAGAATTTTTCTTCGAAAAAAAATTCAAGGGATTACCAGAAAATCCAAATTTCGAAAAAGCAGAAATTCAAAATTTTTTTGAAAAAGTCAATAATTGGCATTTTTCGACTTCAAACACTCAATTCTACATGTTGCAACTATGAAAATCAAGTACACCACCAAAAAATACCCTAGAAATCATGAAAAAAAAGGAAAATTGTAGGTGGCCGAGTTTTTTGGAATTCCTAGGCAACCATCTGGAAATATTGGCCATGTGCGTTTTCAAGTCGAGAAACCAGTTTGCAAGGTTAATTTTTCATACGAATTTTGAATTTTGAATTTTTCTTCGAAAAAAAATTCAAGGGATTACCAGAAAATCCAAATTTCGAAAAATCAAAAATTCAATTTTTTTTGAAAAAGCCAATAATTGGCATTTTTCGACTTCAAACACTCAATTATACATGTTGCAATTATGAAAATCAAGTTTACCACCGAAAACTAACCTAGAAGTCATGAAAAAACAGCAAAATTGTAGGTGGCCGAGTTTTTTGGAATTCCTAGGCCACCATCTGGAAATATTGGCTATGTGCGTTTTCAAGTCGAGAGACCAGTTTGCAAGGTTAATTTTTCATGCGAATTTTGAATTTAGAATTTTTCTTCGAAAAAAAATTCAAGGGATTACCAGAAAATCCAAATTTCGAAAAAGCAGAAATTCAAAATTTTTTTGAAAAAGTCAATAATTGGCATTTTTCGACTTCAAACACTCAATTCTACATGTTGCAACTATGAAAATCAAGTACACCACCAAAAACTACCCTAGAAATCATGAAAAAAAAGGAAAATTGTAGGTGGCCGATATATTTTAAATTCCTAGGCCACCATCTGGAAATATTGGCCATGTGCATTTTCAAGTCGAGAAACCAGTTTGCTAGGTTAACTTTTCATCGGAATTTTGAATTTTGAATCTTTTTTCGAGATAAAATTCGTGGGATTCAGAAAATCCAAATTTCGAAAAATCGAAAATTCAAAATTTTCTTGAAAAAGTCAACAATTGGCATTTTTCGACTTCAAACGCTTAATTCTACCAGTTGCGACTATTAAAATCGAGTTCAGCACCAAAAACTACCCTAGAACTCATGAAAAAAGGTAAATTGTAGATGGCCGAGTTTTTTGAAATTCCTAGGCCACCATCTGGAAAGTTGGGCCATGTGCGTTTTCAAGTCGAGAAACCAGTTTGCTAGGTTAACTTTTCATCGGAATTTCGAATTTTGAATCTTTTTTCGAGATAAAATTCGTGGGATTCAGAAAATCCAAATTTCGAAAAATCGAAAATTCAAAATTTTCTTGAAAAAGTCAACCATTGGCATTTTTCGACTTCAAACGCTTAATTCTACCAGTTGCGACTATTAAAATCGAGTTCAGCACCAAAAACTACCCTAGAACTCATGAAAAAAGGTGAATTGTAGATGGCCGAGTTTTTTGAAATTCCTAGGCCACCATCTGGAAAGATGGGCCATGTGCGTTTTCAAGTCGAGAAACCAGTTTGCTAGGTTAACTTTTCTCGGGAATTTTGAATTTTGAATCTTTTTTCGAGAAAAAAATCAAGGAAATACCAGAAAATCCAAATTTCGATAAAATAAAAAATTCAAAATTTTTTTGAAAAAGTCAATAATTGGCATTTTTCAGACTTCAAACGCTCAATTCTACATGTTGCAACTATGAAAATCAAGTTCAGCACCAAAAACTACGCTAATATCATGAAAAAAAGTGAAATTGTAGGTGGCCGAGTTTTTTGAAATTCCTAGGCCACCATCTGGAAAATTGGGCCATGTGCATTTTTCAAGTCGAGTAACCAGTTTGATAGGTTAACTTTTCTCGGGAATTTTGAATTTTGAATCTTTTTTCGAGAAAAAAATCAAGGAATTACCAGAAAATCCAAATTTCGATAAAATAAACAATTCAATTTTTTTTTGAAAAAGTCAATAATTGGCATTTTTGAGACTTCAAACGCTCAATTCTACATGTTGCAACTATGAAAATCAAGTTCAGCACCAAAAACTACCCTAATATCATGAAAAAAAGGAAAATTGTAGGTGGCCGAGTTTTTTGAAATTCCTAGGCCACCATATGAAAATATTGGCTATGCGCGTTTTCAAGTCGAGAAACCAGTTTGATAGGTTAACTTTTTATGAGAATTTTGATTTTTGAATCTTTTTTCGAGAAAAAAAATCAAGGAATTACCAGAAAATCCAAATTTCGAAAAATCAAAAATTCAAAATTTTTTTGAAAAAGTCAATATTTGGCATTTTTGACTTCAAACACTCAATTCTACATGTTGCAACTATGAAAATCAAGTTCAGCACCAAAAACTACCCTAATATCATGAAAAAAAGGAAAATTGTAGGTGGCCGAGTTTTTTGAAATTCCTAGGCCACCATATGAAAATATTGGCTATGCGCGTTTTCAAGTCGAGAAACCAGTTTGCTAAGTTAACTTTTTTCGGGAATTTTGAATTTTGAATCTTTTTTCGAGAAAAAAATCAAGGAATTACCAGAAAATCCAAATTTCGATAAAATAAAAAATTCAAAATTTTTTTGAAAAAGTCAATAATTGGCATTTTTCAGACTTCAAACGCTCAATTCTACATGTTGCAAATATGAAAATCAAGTTCAGCACCAAAAACTACGCTAATATCATGAAAAAAAGTGAAATTGTAGGTGGCCGAGTTTTTTGAAATTCCTAGGCCACCATCTGGAAAATTGGGCCATGTGCATTTTTCAAGTCGAGTAACCAGTTTGATAGGTTAACTTTTTTCGGGAATTTTGAATTTTGAATCTTTTTTCGAGAAAAAAATCAAGGAATTACCAGAAAATCCAAATTTCGATAAAATAAACAATTCAATTTTTTTTTGAAAAAGTCAATAATTGGCATTTTTCAGACTTCAAACGCTCAATTCTACATGTTGCAACTATGAAAATCAAGTTCAGCATCAAAAACTACGCTAATATCATGAAAAAAAGTGAAATTGTAGGTGGCCGAGTTTTTTGAAATTCCTAGGCCACCATCTGGAAATATTGGCTATGTGCGTTTTCAAGTCGAGAAACCAGTTTGCTAAGTTGATTTTTCATGCGATTTTTGAGTTTTGAATCTTTTTTCGAGAAAAAAATCAAGGAATTACCAGAAAATCCAAATTTCGAAAAATCAAAAATTCAAAATTTTTTTGAAAAAGTCAATATTTGGCATTTTTGACTTCAAACACTCAATTCTACATGTTGCAACTATGAAAATCAAGTTCAGCACCAAAAACTACCCTAATATCATGAAAAAAAGGAAAATTGTAGGTGGCCGAGTTTTTTGAAATTCCTAGGCCACCATATGAAAATATTGGCTATGCGCGTTTTCAAGTCGAGAAACCAGTTTGCTAGGTTAACTTTTTTCGGGAATTTTGAATTTTGAATCTTTTTTCGAGAAAAAAATCAAGGAATTACCAGAAAATCCAAATTTCGAAAAATCAAAAATTCAAAATTTTTTTGAAAAAGTCAATATTTGGCATTTTTGACTTCAAACACTCAATTCTACATGTTGCAACTATGAAAATCAAGTTCAGCACCAAAAACTACGCTAATATCATGAAAAAAAGTGAAATTGTAGGTGGCCGAGTTTTTTGAAATTCCTAGGCCACCATCTGGAAAATTGGGCCATGTGCATTTTTCAAGTCGAGTAACCAGTTTGATAGGTTAACTTTTTTCGGGAATTTTGAATTTTGAATCTTTTTTCGAGAAAAAAATCAAGGAATTACCAGAAAATCCAAATTTCGATAAAATAAACAATTCAATTTTTTTTTGAAAAAGTCAATAATTGGCATTTTTCAGACTTCAAACGCTCAATTCTACATGTTGCAACTATGAAAATCAAGTTCAGCACCAAAAACTACCCTAATATCATGAAAAAAAGGAAAATTGTAGGTGGCCGAGTTTTTTGAAATTCCTAGGCCACCATATGAAAATATTGGCTATGCGCGTTTTCAAGTCGAGAAACCAATTTGCTAGGTTAATTTTTCATGCGAATTATGAATTTTGAATCTTTTTTCGAAAAAAAAATTCGTGGGATTACCAGAAAATCCAAATTGCGAAAAATCGAAAATTCAAAATTTTCTTGAAAAAGTCAACAATTGGCATTTTTCAACTTCAAACGCTCAATTCTACATGTTGCAACTATGAAAATCAAGTTCAGCACCAAAAACTACCCTAGAAATCATAAAAAAAAAGGAAAATTGTAGGTGGCCGAGTTTTTTGAAATTCCTAGGCCACCATCTGGAAAGTTGGGCCATGTGCGTTTTCAAGTCGAGAAACCAGTTTGCTAGGTTAACTTTTCATCGGAATTTCGAATTTTGAATCTTTTTTCGAGATAAAATTCAAGGGATTACCAGAAAATCCAAATTTCGAAAAATCGAAAATTCAAAATTTTCTTGAAAAAGTCAACCAATGGCATTTTTCAACTTCAAACGCTCAATTCTACCAGTTGCGACTATGAATATTAAGTTCAGCAATAAAAACTACCCTAGAAATCATGAAAAAAAGGAAAATTGTAGGTGGCCGAGTTTTTTGAAATTCCTAGGCCACCATCTGGAAAGTTGGGCCATGTGCGTTTTCAAGTCTAGAAACCATTTTCTAGGTTAACTTTTCTCGGGAATTATGAATTTTGAATCTTTTTTCAAAAAAAAATTCAAGGGATTACCAGAAAATCCAAATTTCGAAAAATCGAAAATTCAAAATTTTTTTGAAAAGGTCAATAATTGGCATTTTTCGACTTCAATGACCCAATTCTACATGTTGCAATTATGAAAATCAAGTTTACCACCGAAAACTACCCTAGACCTCATGAAAAAAAGGAAAATTGTAGGTGGCCGAGTTTTTTGAAATTCCTAGGCCACCATCTGGAAATATTGGCTATGTGCGTTTTCAAGTCGAGAAACCAGTTTGCTAAGTTGATTTTTCATGCGATTTTTGAGTTTTGAATCTTTTTTCGAGAAAAAATTCAAGGAATTACCAGAAAATCCAAATTTCGAAAAATCAAAAATTCAAATTTGTTTTGAAAAAGTCAATAATTGGCATTTTTCGACTTCAAACACTCAATTCTACATGTTGCACCTATGAAAATCAAGTTCAGCACCAAAAACTACCCTAATATCATGAAAAAAGGTAAAATTGTAGGTGGCCGAGTTATTTGAAATTCCTAGGCCACCATCTGGAAATATTGGCTATGTGCGTTTTCAAGTCGAGAGACCAGTTTGCGTGGTTAGATTTTTCTGAGAACTCTGAATTTTGAATCTTTTTTCGAGAAAAACGTCTGTGGAATACTAAAAAATCCAAATTTCGAAAAATCTAAATTTCAATTTTTTTTGAAAAAGTTAATAATCGGCACTTTTCGACTTCAAACACTCAATTCTACATATTGCGACTATGAAAAACGTGTTTATCACCAAAAACAACCCTAGAACCCTTGAAAAAAGGTAAATTGAAAATGGCCGAGTTTTTGAAAATCCTAGGCCACCATCTGGAATGTTGGGCCATGTGCTTCTTTTTTATCCTTTTCTTAGGACAAAGAGACCACGCACTTTACACAGTAGCATAATCTCTATCGGGTAGGCATGCATTCTTGGTGGAACCTTTGAAAAAGCGATTTGAGTGGAAATAAAGACTGATCAAGAATAATGGGAAGTGTGTTTGTAAGAAAATATGAGAGAATCATATAAGGAAGACGTAGAAAGACATCGATCTGTGAGGAAGGCAAGAACATCATCTAATTGTAACCTGACGGCAGTGTACGCAGAAAGTGTTCTAGGTGTTTGCGGTGCTTTTTGGCGCGTATTTGAATTCGGTTGGTGTGAAAAGTATTAGCAAAGTAGGTTTAAGGTCTCTGCGTTCAATTTTTGCAAATGAAATTTTTTCATCTTTTTTTCTGAAACATTAGATTTTTGTGAGTGTTATATATATATTTATTACAAAAGCGAGAAAATTGGAAAAATGGAAATGGAAAGTAATGTATCGAAAATTACGGGGTCCTTTCGAATGAAAGGGTGGGGGGGGACGTATACCGAATGAAAAATTGGGGATAGTTCAGAGACGAGCGGTGTCGGAAACCTCAGAAGCACTTGCGATGGACGATGGACGCGCCTGCCTCATCATACTCTTCCTTGGAGATCCACATCTGCTGGAAGGTGGAGAGGGAAGCAAGGATGGATCCTCCGCACCAGACGGCGTACTTGCGCTCCGCTGGGGCGATGATCTTGATTTTCATGGCACTGAAAAGAATCCGTTTAGTAATGTTCGAGGGGCAACTACTGAGAACTTACGATGGGGCAAGAGCGATGATTTCCTTCTGCATGCGATCTGCAATCCCTGGGAACATGGTGGATCCTCCGGACAGAACGGTGTTGGCGAACAAGTCCTTACGGATATCAATGTCGCATTTCATGATCGTGTTGTAGGTGGCTTGGTGGATCCCGGCGGACTCCATACCCAAGAAGGATGGCTGTAAAAAATATCGATTGTCTGATATTTAGGAAATTCAATAAGCTTACCTGGAAGAGAACTTCTGGGCAACGGAAGCGCTCGTTCCCGACGGTGATGACTTGTCCGTCAGGAAGTTCGTAGGACTTTTCGAGGGAAGAGGAAGAAGCAGCGGTGGCCATTTCCTGCTCGAAGTCAAGGGCGACGTAGCAGAGCTTCTCCTTGACGTCACGGACGATCTCACGTTCAGCGGTGGTGGTGAAAGAGTAACCACGCTCGGTGAGGATCTTCATGAGGTAGTCGGTGAGATCACGTCCGGCCAAATCGAGACGGAGGATGGCGTGTGGGAGAGCGTATCCTTCGTAGATTGGGACAGTGTGGGTGATACCATCTCCAGAATCGAGAACGATACCAGTGGTACGTCCGGAAGAATAGAGGGAGAGAACAGCTTGAATGGCAACGTACATGGCTGGGGTGTTGAACGTCTCGAACATGATCTGGGTCATCTTTTCACGGTTGGCCTTTGGATTGAGTGGTGCTTCGGTGAGGAGGACTGGATGCTCTTCTGGGGCAACACGAAGCTCGTTGTAGAAGGTGTGATTCCAGATCTTCTCCATATCATCCCAGTTGGTGACGATTCCGTGCTCAATTGGGTACTTGAGAGTGAGGATACCTGAAAAAGAACAATGAAAAAACGTATTCGATTATGAACAATAACCTCTCTTGGATTGGGCCTCGTCGCCGATGTACGTGTCCTTCTGTCCCATACCGACCATGACTCCTTGATGACGTGGTCTTCCGACGATGGATGGGAACACAGCGCGTGGAGCATCGTCTCCGGCGAATCCGGCTTTGCACATTCCGGAGCCATTGTCTACGACAAGAGCAACAATGTTGTCGTCGCACATGATTGATTAGATACGGGAAGCGGTTTCTGTAAGTAAGAGTGGCTTCGTACAAATCTTACAAATTGTAGAGATAAGGGTGATGAGAATTGGAAAAAATTGAGAGCATGAGAAAAACGGGCAACAAGGAGCGGCGACAGGGGGCAAATGACTAACTGCAGCTTTCTGCAATCACATGCCTCACTGTTATGCACGCCCCTCTTAATGATGGAGTACGAAAAGGTGAGAGACGCAGAGAAATCTTTTTTGTTTTGTTTTTTGAGTCATCCGAAATGGTCTCGAAGAGATTTTTCGTTGTTTGCAAAATAGCTGGTCAAAAAAAAACAAAGTGTTCTGATTCAGACTAGGAGTCACAGTATATTTAGATGATTGGCTGAAAGGCACTAAGACGCTTCATTCAGAGCCAGAGGTGAACATATGTACTAAATGTCTGATGGGTTGATATCAAGACACTAGAACCCGTCTAATAAGATGGTCGATCTTCCAGAAGAGACTTCACGTGGTTTAGTAAAAAAAGATTTAGTAATCCCACTTGACCGTATCCGACTCACAGCGACAAACTAGTTTTGGGAAATTATGAGACTAGACGAGTAGATGATTAGATGATAGAAAGTGGAGGGGGGAGTAATGACTCAAGTTTTGTGAAAGGGACTGCCTAAAAAATTAAAAATACAATAAAAATGAAGAGCAATCAAATGACGAGACTGTAGATAGTGGGGAGGGGACCTTTAATATCTTTTACAGAAACCGAGATGGATGGGCTCAAAGTTGAAAACCAGGGTGCCCTTCTATTACAGGTTTTACGGTATCTATAAAGAGAGCTATGAGAGTTATTTGAAATTCAGATTAGATAGGACCCTAAAAAACAGATCAGATACTAGGCGGGAAATTCTAGAAAATGCAATGAAAAATCCTTCGGAAACTGTGAGCGCACGTTCCATGGCGCCGATTTGAAACAAAAATGAATTTCTGCGGCTTGGGGACGGCCCTCTTAGAGAGTAGGAGACACAGAGAAAGCGGAGTAGGCGGAGACGGTCCAGCCAGGCAAGAGATCAATCATCATGCAGCTTTTCAAAAACATAGTGATATCATTTACAGTTAGCAATCTGAAGGGGCCGCCTCTAAATGAAAAAAAATACTGTAAGAATCCAATGAGATTTAGATGTTGGGACAGTGGAAAATAGGGGGACCCTATTGACTCGTGGTTCGTGAACTATCGAAAAGGAGAAGGTAAAAGGAGCGAGAAACGGCAGATAGAAGGGGGAATCGGATCGATGGGCTTCAGAGCGTTTTGTTGCTGAAAATCGCCGAATATCCAAATTTTTAGAGTTAAAGTTGGCATCTTCTGACGTTTTTTGGGTCAAAATAATTGTACAACATAATTGTAATTTCGCCATTTTAGCGCTGCATCTTTTCGAAAACAGAGTGATATCACTAACAGTTAGCAATCTATAGGGGCCGCCCTGAATGAAAGAAATACTGTAAGATAGAAGGTAGGTAATCGGATCGATAGGCGCTCATTGATAGGCTTCAGAGGGTTTAGGGGCTGTAAATCGCCGAAAATCCAAATTTTTATAGTTAAAATTGACTTTTTCTGACGTTGTTTGGGTCAAAATAGCCGTAATTTTGCCATTTTAGCGCTAATTTTCGACCGAACATCTATTTTTCAGACAAATTTGACAGGTTATGGCTCAAAATGACCCGATTTCCAACGATTTTTGGCTCAAAATAGCTCCAAAAAGTGCTCTTACCTGTTCCCTGTAATGGTCCTCCTTGATAACGAAATTCCATCGGTGTCAACTTCCTCAACAACATGGTCCACAACTTCTTCGTCCTCTCCTACCATCATTTTGATCCGTTTATTCGGAATCTGGGAGCTTCTAACGCCTTCTTGATTGTGGTGCTGATGGTGTTGTTGGTGATGGTCCAGATACTCTCCAGGAGGCACTAAAATTACGGTATACGGTTGAATTAGGGATGAGCAATATGTCGAAAAAAATGTGATTTTCAGCTAATTTTAGGTCATTTTCAGTCATTTTAAGCCAAAATCAGATCATTTCTAGTTATAAACGATTCGTTTTTGGTCATTTTCAGCTGATTCTTGTCGTTTCAGGCTCATTTTCAGCCATTTTGAGCTGTTTTCAGTCATTTTTACCTCCATTCGGTTCTCCCAACATCTCGTCCAAATGCTCTCTGATCGAAGCGGCAAGTTCTGGCACCATCAAACCGTACTCATCTGGACTCGTCGTCTCCAGCGTCTGCAGCCATTTCGACATCACATCATTGTGATTCTTTCCAGGAAGTCGGGCGTCGAGCATCCGATTGATTCGACTCTCGAGACGTCGTCTCTTCGAGACGGAACTGAAAACCGGTTTTGATTGATTTTCGACTGTTTCAGCCACTTTTTGAAGCTTAGAATGATCGAAAATCCCAAGTTTGGGGCTATTCTGGGCGATTTTCAGCCGAAAATCCCTAGAAAATTGCTTATTTCTCACCAAATTCACTGTTCTTCCAGTCTCCGATTGCTTCGCTCGGTATCCCATTGGGTCTCCATGATGATCGTCGTTGTGGTGGTCTCCGTAGTACTGTATCTCCTCAAACATGTTCTCGTCAAAGTACAAATCCTCGAGGCCTGCAAAGAATTTTCAACTGTGTAATCGGGTGAAAATGAGTAGAAAATCGGTTGGAAATCAATCTACAGGGGTCGGAATTGGTTGAAAATTACTAAAGGGGGCCGAAAATGGGTTTAAATCAGCTTTTAAAACTCAAAAATCGTCAAATTTGAAAGCTGAGCATTAGGATATGGGTACTGTACCTTATTTTCAGCAAATTCTAGAGAATTTTCGACTGATTTAGATTGATTTGAACCAATTTTTGGTAGATTTTAGTCTTTTTTGACCAGATTTTGGATTATTTTGGACCGTTTTCCGCCATTTTAACGTTAAAACAGCTCATTTCCAACCCATGTTCCTTAAATTTAGATTCACCCACCTCCCGACCCACCTGTATCTTGTTGATAATCTCCCTGGGATCGGTTTCTCCCGTCTCCACGAATCTGGCGACCGTCTGAACAGGGGAATCACTTCTTAACAACGCCTGAGCCACGCTCCTCGTATCGCTGTACAGTTTTGGAGTCTTTCTAAGTTCGATGGGTGTGTCCGAGAGATAGTTCACAATGTATTAAACCAATACCGGGGACGATCGGATGCAATTTGGCACGGTTTCCAGCCAGCAGACCTGGAATTATAAGCATGAGTGATGGGTGATTTTGAGCTGAAACAGAGCCAAAAAGCGTCAAGTTTGAGTTAAAATAGACTCCGCCCACTTTTCGGGGGTCTTAAACTTCAAAATATGCTTAAAATGAGCAATTTCCCACTCAAAAGGCTTCTAGAATCTTTCGAAACCTAACAAACTGAAATCGGCTCATCGAGAGCTTTGAAATAAGCCGAACCACGACTAGGCTCCGCCCACTTTGATTTTTGAGACGCGTCGCGGTCGTGCGTTTTTTTTGGTCTATTTCAGTCTATTTGGGCTGAAATTTGCTTATTTTCAGCCTACTTTAGATCTATTTTAGCTCAAAATTGCTCATTTCTAGCCTATTTTGGCTCATTTTTAGCTTATTTTTTTCCCGAAATTGCTCATTTCTAGCTCGATATTGGTAATTTTTGGCTGAAAATGGCTTATTTTCAGCCTATTTTAGTCTGTTTCAGCTCGAAGTTTGGCCCTTTTTTGCAATTTTGACTCAAAATTGTTAAACTTCAGCCTCTTTTGAGCACCAATTTGCTCATTTTCAGTGTATTCTAGCTCCCAATTGCTTATTTTTAGCCAATTTTGAACTCAAAATCGCTCATTTTTTTAAGCATATTTTTTTAAGCATATTTTTGCATATTTCAGCTCAAAAATTCCAAATTGTTCGGCGGATTTCCCCCAAAACTAACCTTTTTACATATGCGATTCTCCATATTCGAATAATACCAATTCAGTACGAAATGCGAGTCCTCACAGATACAAATCGATACAGTAGTCCATATTCTTTGGTCCCACCCGCGGTTCGACCAGAAATCTCTGGGAACCTTTCCGTGTCTCATCAATGGTCAGAGGGAACTCTTTTTGAACCTCGTGATCTTCGTAACACCGGAAGTAGAAGAAGTGTGCCGCCTTGTTGGGGAGCGTCAGATCCGAGTTTTTCAGGGACAGCGATTCTTCTGTGAAGCTGGCGGAGGTGGTGGTTCGCGAAGGTTGGAGGGCGTAATGCTGGAAAATAGGGGTTTTTAGGGCTGAAATTGGTGAAAATTGGGTGAAAATAGCTCAAAATTTGTCGAAAATCTATTGAAATTGACCGAAATCAAGCTAAACAGACTCAAAAGTTGTCCGAAATCGCCTAAAAATGCAAGTTTTAGGGGCTGAGATAGCTCGAAATCTGCTAAAATCAATTGAAATCGAGAGTTTTAGGGATTGAAATCGGTGAAAATTAGGTGAAAATAGCTCAAAATTTGTCTGAAATCGCTTGAAAAGGGTCAAAACTGGAAAAAAAGAACTGTTGCGCCTTTGACGCGTTTTCAGGTCAATTTTCAATTTGGAACTATTCTGAACCGTTTCTAACCATTTCGAGCTCAAAATATGAAGTTTTTAGGGCCGAAATAGCTCAAAATCTGCCAGAATCGACTAAAAATAGTTCGAAAATTGTCGAAAATCGGTCGAAATTGATTCAAAATTGCTACACTTCAAAATTTCTAAAAGCTGGCGCGCCTTTGCAAAAATTTCGAATTGTAAGATCGATTTTTCATCTTCTTGAGCTTATTTTCAGCCAATTTCCTCCATTTTTCACAGCTTGAAATTCGTCTAAAATTAAGCTATAAAGACAGAAAAGTGGTCTAAAATTGCTAAAATTTAAAATTTCTCGACGCTGGTGCGCCTTTAACACGCTTTTAGGTACATTTTCGGTGAATTTTGCTCAATTTTAGCTTATTTTCAGTCAATTCGAGCTCAAAATTCGACTGAAATTGGTCGAAAATGAGCTAAAATTACTAGAAGCTCGTCTGAAACACGCTAAAACTAACATTTTCACTCAATTTTGGGCTATTTTGGCTTGTTTTTAGTCAACTTCAACCATTTTTCACAGTTTTAAGCTTTAAATTCGACTAAAATGAGTCGAAAATGGTCCAAAATCTGGTCAAATCAAGCTGGAGTGTCTTTGACGCGTTTTCAGGAGGATTATTTTGAGTCCAAAATACGTTCAAATTGACGAAAATGGGTTAAAAATGGTCGATTCTAGGTGATTTTTCATCGATTTCAGCCAATTGTGAACAATGTTCAAGCGACTTTCGACAATTCGAGACCAATTTTGAGCAATTTTGGACTACTGTAGTTGATTTTAAGCCAATTTTCCAGTTCAAATCTCACCTGCGAACTATTCGACGGCCTCCCTGGTACTTCATCGACGAGATTGTGACCTCATTGACCACCGAGAACTGCCCATTTAGTACCATTCCCTCTGTGAGCTTGTCTTCCTTCTGAATGTGCTCCATCACATTCATGCACCACTTCCTCCTCAATCTTCTCCACTATCTCTTCCTCTTCCACTTCGATCTCCTGCTATCCGTGAGAAGGGAGCTTTCTGGAGAGATTCAAGGGGAGTGCGGGATGAAGCGGGCGTGGTTTGGGCCTGGACGAGCTGTCTAGCCAGTTGGGAGAGCTCCTAATCGGTTGGTTCACTGAAAATATCGATTTTAGATATTTTTTGATTTTGAAAATGCTGGAAAATGACTAGAAATCGTTCAAAATCGAGCTAAAGTCGCCAAAAATCCGGCTAATTTCACCTGATTTTACACCATTTCAGCTCATTTCAGATGGATTTTCAAACACAGAAAAACGGTCAAAAACACCTCTCAAAGTGGGTTTTTGATACTGAAATTAATGAAAAATGACCTTAACATTCGAACTTTTTGAGCTAAAAATCCTTCATACTGTCAATTCAGAGCGCGTTTCGCATAATGTTAGCTCATTTTCCATCATTTTCAGCCGTTTTTGGTGTATTTTGAAGACTAAAGATGACAATTTTGGGTGAAAAATACGTCAAAAGAGAAGTTTTTTCGAGTCAAAATGACCGGAAAATCGGAAATGTGGGCTCATGTCAGGGAATTTAAAGCTAAATTTAGGCTTTTTAGAACTATTTTTCGGATTTTCGACAACTTACGTCAGTTGAGCTGGTAGGAGTGATTTCGGTAGTGGTAGTCCACACTCGTGTTCTTTGGCGGCCAACATTCGTGCTGATGGGGTGCGGATTTTGCGCTTTTCCATGGTTTTTGCTGAAAAATTGGAAATTATGGCTGAAATGTGCTCAAAAAGGAGATTTGAACGGAAAAAAAAACGAAAAATAATTTTTTTTCAACTCAAAATTTTTGTGATTTTAGGCGTTATTTGAGGTGTTTTCATACATTTTTTTCTTCAAAAACCGAGTTTTTCACTTTTTTTTTACTCCGAAATCGACTAAAATAAACTCGAAATTCGAAATTAGCGCGGAAAAACCAATATAGCGGCATACGATTTCTGCTCAGATCTGTCTGGGTCATTCGAGTCTATCGGAAATAGTCACCAATCGATTCGAACAGTGAGGGGTCATGCGTCTGGCCATCGCGCTCGCCTGCGCAAATGGTCCTCTTTGTTTGTGTCTTGGGAGAAAGTGAAAACAACTTACACAGTAGCGTGAGACAGGCGGATAGTGCCTGCGCTTCCTTCGAACAAGCGAACATGTGTCCTCGTGAGGAATTTTCCATCGAATCCTAAAAAAGCGATTTTATTAAAAATGAAGACTGATCAAGACGCAAAGCATGTTGGATACTAGAACAAAATCATGGGTAGTATTTTGGTAAGAAAAAGTTTAAGAAACATAAATAGAAGACGTATAATGACATCGAGGAAGGCAAAAACATCATCTAATTCTAACTTGGCGGCGGTGTACGCAGAGAGCGCTCTAGGTGTTTGCGGACAGAATGAGAACTTTTTTTGGCGCGTATTTGAATTTTATCGGTGTGAAAGGTATTAACAAAGTAGGTTAAAGGTCTCTGCGTTCAATTTTTGCAAATGAAATTTTTTCATCTTTTTTTCTGAAACATTAGATTTTTGTGAGTGTTATATATATATTTATTACAAAAGCGAGAAAATTGGAAAAATGGAAATGGAAAGTAATGCATCGAAAATTACGGGGTCCTTTCGAAAGAAAGGGTGGGGGGGGGGACGTATACCGAATGAAAAATTGGGGATAGTTCAGAGACGAGCGGTGTCGGAAACCTCAGAAGCACTTGCGATGGACGATGGACGCGCCTGCCTCATCGTACTCTTCCTTGGAGATCCACATCTGTTGGAAGGTGGAGAGGGAAGCAAGGATGGATCCTCCACACCAGACGGCGTACTTGCGCTCCGCTGGGGCAATGATCTTGATTTTCATGGCACTGAAAAGAATCCGTTTAGTAATGTTCGAGGGGCAACTACTGAGAACTTACGATGGGGCAAGGGCGGTGATTTCCTTCTGCATGCGATCAGCAATCCCTGGGAACATGGTGGATCCTCCGGATAGAACGGTGTTGGCGAACAAGTCCTTGCGGATATCAATGTCGCATTTCATGATCGTGTTGTAGGTGGCTTGGTGGATCCCGGCGGACTCCATACCCAAGAAGGAAGGCTGTAAAAAATATTGATTGTCTAATGTTTAGGATAGTGAATGAGCTTACCTGGAAGAGAACTTCTGGGCAACGGAAGCGCTCGTTCCCGACGGTGATGACTTGTCCGTCCGGAAGTTCGTAGGATTTCTCGAGGGAAGAGGAAGAAGCAGCGGTGGCCATTTCCTGCTCGAAGTCGAGGGCGACGTAGCAGAGCTTCTCCTTGATGTCACGGACGATCTCACGCTCAGCGGTGGTGGTGAAGGAGTAACCGCGTTCAGTGAGGATCTTCATGAGGTAGTCTGTGAGATCACGTCCGGCCAAATCGAGACGGAGGATGGCGTGTGGGAGAGCGTATCCTTCGTAGATTGGGACAGTGTGGGTGATACCATCTCCAGAATCGAGAACGATACCGGTGGTACGTCCGGAAGAGTAGAGGGAGAGAACAGCTTGAATGGCTACGTACATGGCTGGGGTGTTGAACGTCTCGAACATGATCTGGGTCATCTTCTCACGGTTGGCCTTTGGATTGAGTGGTGCTTCGGTGAGGAGGACTGGATGCTCTTCTGGAGCAACACGAAGCTCGTTGTAGAAGGTGTGGTTCCAGATCTTCTCCATATCATCCCAGTTGGTGACGATTCCGTGCTCGATTGGATACTTGAGAGTGAGGATACCTGAAAAAGAACAATGAAAAAACGTATTCGATTATGAATAATAACCTCTCTTGGATTGGGCCTCGTCGCCGATGTACGAGTCCTTCTGTCCCATACCGACCATGACTCCTTGATGACGTGGTCTTCCGACGATGGATGGGAATACAGCGCGTGGAGCATCGTCTCCGGCGAAGCCGGCTTTGCACATTCCCGATCCATTGTCCACCACGAGAGCAACAATGTTGTCGTCGCACATGATTTATAGGATACGAGGGAACTTTATCTGCAAATATCAGTGGCTTCATACAAATTTTACATTCTTTAGCGAAGGGGTGATGAGAATAGGAAAAACTGAGAGCATGAGAAAAACGGGCAAAAAGGAGCGGTTCCAGGGGCGAATGACTAACTGGCTGCAGCTATCTGCAATCACATGCCTCACTGTTATGCACGCCCCTCCCAACGATGGAGTACGAAAGGGTGAGAAACGCAGAGAAATCTTTTGTTTGCTTTTCGAGTCATCAGAAATGGTAGAAATGGTGCAGAAACCGTATAATAAGATGATTGATCTTCCAGAAGAGACTTCACGTGATTTAGTAAAAACAGATTTAGTAACCCAGCTTGACCGTACTAGACGGACAGCGACAAACTAGTTTTGCGAAATTATGAGATTAGATGACTAGATGATTGAGTTTAGATGATTAGATGATAGAAAGTAGAGGTGGGGGGGGGGACTAGGGACTCATGCTTTGTGAATATGACTGCCTAAAAAATTGAAAATACAGTAAAAATCTAGAGAAATCAAATGGCGAGACTGTAGATAGTGGGGATGGGACTATTACAATCTTTTATATAAACCGAGATGGATGAGCTCAAAGTTGAAAGCCAGGGGCCCTTCTATCACAGGTTTTACGGTATCTAGGAAGAGAGCTAAGAGAATTATTCGAAATTATATAGGACCCTGAAAAATCTAAAAAACAAATCAGATACTAGGCGGGGAATTCTAGAAAATGCAATAAAAAATCGTTCGGAAACTGTGAGCGCACGTTCCATGGCGCCGATTTGAAACAAAAATGACTTTCTGCGGCTTGGGGTGGCCCTCTTAGAGAGTATGAGACACAGAGAACTCGGTCCAGCCAGGCAAGAGATCAATCATCATGCAGCTTTTCAAAAACATAGTGATATCATTAACAGTTAGCAATCTGAAGGGGCCGCCTCTAAATGAAAGAAATACTGTAAGAATCCAGAGAGATTTAAATGTTGGGACAGTGGAAAATAGGGGGATGCTAATGGCTCATGGTTCGTGAACTAACGAAATGGAGAAAGAAAAAGAGCGAGAAACGGCAGATAGAAGGGGGGAATCGGATCGATAGCTGCTCATCGATAGGCTTCAGAGGGTTTTGGGACTGAAAATCGCCGAAAATCCAATACTTTACAGTTAAAATTAGCATTTTCTGACGTTTTCTGGGACAAAATAACCGTAATTTTGCCATTTTAGCGCTTATTTTCGACCGAAAATCTATTTTTCAGACAAATTTGACATGTTTTGACTCAAAATGACCCGAATTCCAAGGATTTTTGGCTTAAAATAACTCTAAAAAGTGCTGTTACCTTAAATACAAGTTCCCATCGGTGTCAACTTCCTCCACAACGTTTTCACCCAAATTGAGGTCATTTTCAGACGTTTTCATGTCAAATCTAGGTCATTTTAAGCCGGAATTACGTCATTTTCACACGTTTTAAAGCCAAGGTTAGGCCGTTTTGAAACATTGTGGTCCAAAATTAGGCCATATTCAGTCCTTTTAAGACAAATTTGAATCATTTATGTCACTTTGAGCCAAAATGAGGTCATTTTCAGACGTTGCAAGCCAAAATTAGACTATTTTCAGTCATTTTAATCCATTCTATGCCATTCTCAGACGTTTTAAACCAATTGTAGGTCTTTTCAGACGTTTTAACTTGAATTTAGGTCACGTTCAGCCAATTTAAGCCAAAATTAGATCATTTCTAGTCATAAACGATTCGTTTTTGGTCATTTTCAGCCGATTCTTGTCGTTTTAGGCTCATTTTAAGTCATTTTTACCCCCATTCGGTTCTCCCAACATCTCGTCCAAATGCTCTCTGATCGAAGCGGCAAGTTCTGGCACCATCAAACCGTACTCATCTGGACTCGTCGTCTCCAGCGTCTGCAGCCATTTCGACATCACATCGGTGTAATTTTTTCCTGGAAGTCAAGCGTCGAGCATCCGAGTGATTCGACTCTCGAGACGTCGTCCTTCGAGACGGAACTGAAAACCGAATTTGAGCGATTTTGATTGATTTTCGACTGTTTCAGCCACTTTTTGAAGCTTAGAATGATCGAAAATCCCAAGTTTGGGGCTATTCTGAGCGATTTTCAGCCGAAAATCCCTAGAAAATTGCTTATTTCTCACCAAATTCGCCGCTTTTCCAGTCTCCGATTGCTTCGCTCGGTATCCCATTGGGTCTGTATGATGATGGTGGTTGTGGTGGTCCCCGTAGTACTGTACCTCCTCAAACATGTCCTCGTCAAAGTACAAATCCTCGAATTATTGTTGGGTACGCTTTCGAGCGTTTGCCATCACGTATCGTCGCATCTCGTAAGCCTGCAAAGCATTTTAAGCTGAGTAATCGGGTGAAAATGAGTGGAAAATCGGTTGGAAATCAGTCTAAAAGGGTCGGAATTAGTCCAAAATCGCTTGAAGGGGTCAAAAATAAGTTCAAATCAGCTTTTAAAACTCACTCATTTTTGAACTCTTTAGCTTTAAAAAAAGTAATTTAAAGCCCTATTGGGCGGAGCCTAGTCGAGTAGGCTCCGCCCTCTTCTAATGGTCTTAAAACACACAATTTTTGGCTCGAAATGGCTCATTTTAAGCATATTTTTGCACATTTCAGCTCAAAAATCCCAAATTTTTAAGCGCATTTCCCCCAAAACTAACCTTTTTAAATATGCGTTTCTCCATATTCGAATAATACCAATTCAGTACGAAATGCGAGTCCTCACTCTGCTTCCTCGACGTCTTCACATGGTTATTCTTGATGCCAACGTAGATCTTCTTCTTGGAACTCGTCGATTTCCCTCCATTCCATAGATACAAATCGATATAGCAGTCCGTATTCTTCAGTCCCACCCGCGGCTCGACCAGAAAGTTCTGGGGACCTTTCCGTGTCTCATCAATGGTCAGAGGCATCTCTTTTTGGACCTCATGATCTTCGTAACACCGGAAGTAGAAGAAGTGTGCCGCCTTGTTGGGGAGCGTCAGAACCGAGTTCTTTATGGACAGCGATTCTTCTGTGAAGCTGGCGGAGTTGGTGGTTCGCGACGGTTGGAGGGCGTAATGCTGGAAAATAGGGGAAATTAATGCTGGAAAATAGGGGAAATTGGTGAAAATTGAATGAAAATAGCTCAAAATCTGCCAAAATAGACTGCAAATGAGAGTTTTAGGGACTGAAATCGGTGAAAATTGGGTAAAAATAGCTCAAAATCTGTCGAAAATCTACTGAAGTTGACCGAAATCAAGCTAAAAAGACTCAAAAGTTGTCCGAAATCGCCTAAAAATGCAAGTTTTAGGGGCTGAAATAGCTCAAAAGCTGCTGAAATCGACTGAAAATGTGAGTTTTAGGGGCAGAAATCGGTGAAAATCGGGTGAAAATAGCTCAACATTCGTCAAAAATTGCTTAAAAAGGGGGTCAAAACTGGAAAAATAGAACTGGTGCGCCTTTGACGCGTTTTCAGGTCCATTTTCACTCAATTTCGGACTATTCTGAACCACTTCTAACCATTTCAATCTAAAAAAAAGGGGTTTTCGGAGCCGAAATAGCTCAAAATCTGCTAGAGTCGATTGAAAATGGTCTAAAATGGATCTGGCGCGCCTTTGACGCGTTTTTCGGTTGATTTTCTCTCAACTTCGCACCATTTTAGCTCATTTTCAGTTAATTCTGAGCCGTTTTGACCGTTTTTTCAAGTTCAAAACTAGTTCTGAAATTGGTGAAAATGGGGTGAAAATAGCTCGAAAATCGTCGAGGATTGGTCGAAATTGATTCAAAATTGCTAAACTTCAAAATTTCTCAAAGCTGGCGAGCCTTTGACGAGTTGTCAAGTCGATTTTTCTCTTTTTCAGCTCATTTTCAGTCAATTGTCAGTCTTTTTTCACAGTTTTAAGCTCGAAATTCGTCTAAAATTTAGCTATAAAGATAGAAAAATGGTCTAAAATTGCTGAAATTCAAAATTTCTCGACGCTGGCGCGCCTTTGACACGCTTTTAGGTACATTTTCCCCGAATTCTGCTCAATTTTAGCTCATTTTCAGTCAATTCGAGCTCAAAATACGACTAAAATTGTTCGAAAATGAGCTAAAATTACTGGAAGCTCGTCTGAAACACGCTAAAACTAACATTTTCACTCAATTTTGCATTTTCACTCAATTTTGGGCTATTTTAGCTTGTTTTTAGTCAACTTCAACCATTTTTCACAGTTTTAAGCTTTAAATTCGACTAAAATGGGTCGAAAATGGTCCAAAATCTGGTCAAATCGAGCTGGCGTGTCTTTGACGCGTTTTTAGGAGAATCATTTTGGGTCCAAAATACGCTAAAATTGACAAAAATCGTTTGAAAATGGTCGATTCTAGCTGATTTTTCATCGATTTCAGCCAATTGTGAACAATGTTCAAGCGACTGTCGACAATTCGAGACCAATTTTGAGCAATTTTGGACTACTATTTTTTAAGCCAATTTTCTTAAGATTTTAAGCCAATTTTCCAGTTCAAATCTCACCTGCGAACTATTCGACGGCCTCCCTGGTACTTCATCGACGAGATTGTGACCTCATTGGCCACCGAGAACTGCCCATTTAGTACCATTCCCTCTGTGAGCTTGTCTTCCTTCTGAATGTGCTCCATCACATTCATGCACCACTTCCTCCTCAATCTCCTCCACTATCTCTTCCTCTTCCACTACAATCTTCTGCTCTTCTATTGGAGGTTCCAGCTCAGCCGCAACATCTATTTCATCTTCCATCTGTAGGGAGGGAGCGTTCTGGAGATATTCAAGGGGAGTGCGGGATGAAGTGTGAGTGGTTTGGGCCTGGACGAGCTGTCTAGCCAGTTGGGATAGCTCCGAATTGGTTGGTTTACTGAAAATATCGATTTTAGGTTTCAAAAATTCTGAAAATTGAGGTTTTTTTACACTAAAAATGTAAAAAATGACTAGAAATCAGTCAAAATCGAGCAAAAATCGCGGAAAATCCGGCTATTTTCACCTGATTTGACACTATTTTGGCTCATTTGAGATGGATTTTCCCGAGTTTGGCTCGCTTCAAGCTTAGAGGTCGTCTAAAATACACTAAAATTGGTCGAAGTTCAGCTAAAACCACCGAAAAACGGTCAAAAATACCACTGAAAGTGGGTTTTTGACACAGTTATTAATAAAAAATGACCGAATTTTTGCTTTTGGAGCTTCTAAAAACATCAATTTTGGGGGAAATTTTGGTTTTTGACACTGAAATTAGTGACAAATGACCTTAAAATTCAAACTTTTTCAGCTAGAAATCTGTCATATTGTCAATTTTGAGCGGATTCCGCATCGTTTTAGCCAATTTTCCATCATTTGCAGCCGTTTTTGGAGTAATGTGAAGACTAAAGATGACAATTTTAGGTAAAAAATACGTCAAAAGAGAGGTTTTTCGGGTCAAAATGACTAGAAAAATCGGAAATGTGGGCTCATGTTAGGGGGTTTAAAGCTAAATTTACGCTTTTCAGAGCTATTTTCCGGATTTTCGACAACTTACGTCAGTTGAGCTGGTAGGAGTGACTTCAGTAGTGGTAGTCCACACTCGTCCTCTTTGGCAGCCAACATTCGTGCTGATGGGGTGCGGATTTTGCGCTTTTCCATGGTTTTTGCTGAGAAATTGGAAATTATGGCTGAAATTTGCTTAAAAAGGAGATTTGAACGAAAAAAAACGAAAAATAATGTTTTTTCAACTCAACATTTTCGTGATTTTAGGCAAGATTTGAGGTATTTTCATCAATTTTTTCCTCAAAAACCGAGTATTTCACATATTTTACCCCGAATTCGACTAAAATAAACTCGAAATTCGAAATTAGCGCGGAAAAACCAATATAGTGGCATACGATTTCTGCTCAGATCTGTCTGGGTCATTCGAGTCTATCGGAACTAGTCACCAATCGATTCGAACAGTGAGGGGTCATGCGTCTGGCCATCGAGCTCGCCTGCGCAAATGGTCCTCTTTATTGGTGTCTTGGGAGAAAGTGAGACCAACTTACACAGTAGCGTGAGACAGGCGGATAGTGCCTGCCCTTCCTTCGAACAAGCGAACATGTGTCCTCGTGAGGAATTTTCCATCGAATCCTAAAAAAGCGATTTTAGTGAAAATAAAGACTAATCAAGACGCGAAGCATGTTGGATACTAGAACAAAATCATGGGAAGTATTTTGGTAAGAAAATGTTTAAGAAACATAAATGGAAGACGTATAATGACATCGAGGAAGGCAAAAACATCATCTAATTCTAACTTGGCGGCGGTGTACGCAGAGAGCGCTCTAGGTGTTTGCGGACAGAATGAGAACTTTTTTTTTAGCGCGTATTTGAATTTTATCGGTGTGAAAGGTTATTACAAAGTAGGTTAAAGGTCTCTGCGTTCAATTTTTGCAAATGAAATTTTTTCATCTTTTTTTCTGAAACATTAGATTTTTGTGAGTGTTATAAATATATATTTATTACAAAAGCGAGAAAATTGAAAAAATGGAAATGGAAAGTAATGCATCGAAAATTACGGGGTCCTTTCGAAAGAAAGGGTGGGGGGGGGACGTATACCGAATGAAAAATTGGGGATAGTTCAGAGACGAGCGGTGTCGGAAACCTCAGAAGCACTTGCGATGGACGATGGATGCGCCTGCCTCATCGTACTCTTCCTTGGAGATCCACATCTGTTGGAAGGTGGAGAGGGAAGCAAGGATGGATCCTCCGCACCAGACGGCGTACTTGCGCTCCGCTGGGGCGATGATCTTGATTTTCATGGCACTGAAAAGAATCCGTTTAGTAATGTTCGAGGGGCAACTACTGAGAACTTACGATGGGGCAAGGGCGGTGATTTCCTTCTGCATGCGATCAGCAATCCCTGGGAACATGGTGGATCCTCCGGATAGAACGGTGTTGGCGAACAAGTCCTTACGGATATCAATGTCGCACTTCATGATCGTGTTGTAGGTGGCTTGGTGGATCCCGGCGGACTCCATACCCAAGAAGGATGGCTGTAAAAAATATTGATTGTCTAATGTTTAGGATAGTGAATGAGCTTACCTGGAAGAGAACTTCTGGGCAACGGAAGCGCTCGTTCCCGACGGTGATGACTTGTCCGTCCGGAAGTTCGTAGGATTTCTCGAGGGAAGAGGAAGAAGCAGCGGTGGCCATTTCCTGCTCGAAGTCGAGGGCGACGTAGCAGAGCTTCTCCTTGATGTCACGGACGATCTCACGCTCAGCGGTGGTGGTGAAGGAGTAACCGCGTTCAGTGAGGATCTTCATGAGGTAGTCTGTGAGATCACGTCCGGCCAAATCGAGACGGAGGATGGCGTGTGGGAGAGCGTATCCTTCGTAGATTGGGACAGTGTGGGTGATACCATCTCCAGAATCGAGAACGATACCGGTGGTACGTCCGGAAGAGTAGAGGGAGAGAACAGCTTGAATGGCTACGTACATGGCTGGGGTGTTGAACGTCTCGAACATGATCTGGGTCATCTTCTCACGGTTGGCCTTTGGATTGAGTGGTGCTTCGGTGAGGAGGACTGGATGCTCTTCTGGAGCAACACGAAGCTCGTTGTAGAAGGTGTGGTTCCAGATCTTCTCCATATCATCCCAGTTGGTGACGATTCCGTGCTCGATTGGATACTTGAGAGTGAGGATACCTGAAAAAGAACAATGAAAAAACGTATTCGATTATGAATAATAACCTCTCTTGGATTGGGCCTCGTCGCCGATGTACGTGTCCTTCTGTCCCATACCGACCATGACTCCTTGATGACGTGGTCTTCCGACGATAGATGGGAACACAGCGCGTGGAGCATCGTCTCCGGCGAATCCGGCTTTGCACATTCCGGATCCATTGTCTACTACAAGAGCAACAATGTTGTCGTCGCACATGATTTATAGGATACGAGGGAAAGGTATCTGCAAATATTAGTGGCTTCATACAAGTTTTTCATTCTTTAGAGAAGGGGTGATGAGAATAGGAAAAACTGAGAGCATGAGAAAAACGGGCAACAAGGAGCGGTGACAGGGGCGAAGGACTAACTGCAGCTTTCTTCAATCACATGCCTCACTGTTATGCACGCCCCTCTTAATGATGGAGTACGAAAAGGTGAGAGACGCAGAGAAATCTTTTTTGTTTTGTTTTTTGAGTCATCCGAAATGGTCTCGAAGAGATTTTTTGTTGTTTACGAAATAGCTGGTCAAAAATCAAAGTGTTCTGATTCAGACTAGGAGTTACAGTATATTTAGATGATTGGCTGAAAGGCCCTACATACGTACTAAATGTCTGATGGGTTAATATCAAGACACTAGAAACCGTCTAATAAGATGGTCGATTTTCCAGAAGAGACTTCACGTGATTTAGTAAAAACAGATTTAGTAATCCAACTTGACCGTACCAGACGGACAGAGACAAACTAGTTTTGGGAATTTTAGAGGCTAGATGACTAGATGATAGAGACTAGATGATAAAGACCAGATGATTAGATGTTAGAAAGTAGGGGGGAGGGGGACTAGTGGCTTATGCTTCGTGAATGGGACGGCCTAAAAATTGAAAATACAATAAAAATCCAGACAAATCGAATGACGAGACTGTAGATAGTGGGGAAGGGACCTTTAATATCTTTTACAGAAACCGAGATGGATGGGCTCAAAGTTGAAAACTAGGGGGCCCTTCTATTACAGGTTTTACGATATCTATAAAGAGAGCTAAGAGAGTTTGTCAAAATTCAGAATAGATAGGACCCTGAAAAATCTAAGAAACAGATAAGATTCTAGGCGGGAAATTCTAGAAAATGCAATGAAAAATCCTTCGGAAACTGTGAGCGCACGTTCCATGGCGCCGATTTGAAACAAAAATGAATCTCTGCGGCTTGGGGACGGCCCTCTTAGAGAGTAGGAGACACAGAGAAAGCGGAGTAGGCGGAGCCGGTCCAGCCAGGCAAGAGATCAATCATCATGCAGCTTTTCGAAAACATAGTGATATCATTTACAGTTAGCAATCTGAAGGGGCCGCCTCTAAATGAAAGAAATACTGTAAGAATCCAGTGAGATTTAGATGTTGGGACAGTGGAAAATAGGGGGACCCAATTGACTTGTGGTTCGTGAACTATCGAAAAGGAGAAGGTAAAAGGAGCGAGAAACGGCAGATAGAAGGGGGTATCGGATCGATGGGCTTCAGAGCGTTTTGTTGCTGAAAATCGCCGAATATCCAAATTTTTAGAGTTAAAGTTGCCATCTTCTGACGTTTTTTGGGTCAAAATAATTGTAATTTCGCCATTTTAGCGCTGCATCTTTTCGAAAACAGAGTGATATCACTAACAGTTAGCAATCTATAGGGGCCGCCCTGAATGAAAGAAATACTGTAAGATAGAAGGTAGGTAATCGAATCGATAGGCGCTCATTGATAGGCTTCAGTTTTGGGGCTGTAAATCGCCGAAAATCCAAATTTTTACAGTTAAAATTGGCTTTTTCTGACGTTGTTTGGGTCAAAATAGCCGTAATTTTGCCATTTTAGCGCTAAAAATCTATTTTTCAGTCAAATTTGACAGATTTTGGCTCAAAATGACCCGATTTCCAACGATTTTTGGCTCAAGTAGCTCTAAAAAGTGCTCTCACCTGTTCCCGTAATGGTCCTCCTTGATAACAAAATTTCATTGGTGACAACTTCCTCCATAACATGGTCCACAACTTCTTCGCGTTCTCCTACCAGCATTTTCATTCGTTTATTCGGATTCTGCGAGCTTCTAACGCCTTCTTGATCGTAGAGCTGATGGTGTTGTAGGTGATGGACCAGATACTCTCCAGAAGGCGCTAAAATTACGGTATACGGATGAGTTAGAGATGAGCAATATGTCAAAAAAAAAAGTGATTTTCAGCCAATTTTAGGTCATTTTCAGTCATTTTTAAACCAAATTTAGGCCACTTTCAATCGTTTTCACTCAAATTGAGGCCATTTTCAGACGTTTTCAAGCCGACTATATGCCGTTTTCAGACGTTTCATGCCAAATTTAGGTCATTTTCAGTCATTTTAAGCCAGAATTACGTCATTTTCAGACGTTTTAAAGCTGAAATTAGGAAGTTTTCAGACATTTTAGGTCAAAATTCGGCTATTTTCAGTTATTTTAAGAAAAATTTATTTCATTTTCAGACATTCAAGCCAAATTTAGGCCATTTTCAGTCATTTTCAGCCAAAATGAGGTCTTTTTCAAACGTTTTAAGCCAAAATTAGGCCGTTCTCAGTCATTTTAAGCCGGAATTAGATCATTCCTAATCCTAAACGTTTTGCTTTTGGTCATTTTCAGCTGATTCTTGTCGTTTTAGGCTTATTTTCAGTCATTTTCAGCCGGTTTTAGTCATTTTTACCTCCATTCGGTTCTCCCAACATCTAATCCAAATGCTTTCTGATCGAAACGGCAAGTTCCGGCACCATCGAACCGTACTCATCTCGACTCGTCGTCACTAACGTCTGTAGCCATTCCGACATCACATCGGTGTGATTCTTTCCAGGAAGTTGGGCGTCGAGTATCCGAGTGATTCGACTCGCGAGACGTCGTCCTTCGAAACGGAACTGAAAACCGAATTTGAGCGATTTTGATTGATTTTCGACTGTTTCAGCCACTTTTTGAAGCTTAGAATGGTCGAAAATCCTAATTTTGAGGTCATGATGAACGATTTTCAGCCGAAAATCCCCAGAAAATTGCTCATTTCTCACCAAATTCGCCGAGATAGTCCACAATGTATTGAACCAATACCGGGGACGATCGGATGCAGTTTGGCACGGTTTCCAGCCAGCAGACCTGGAATATTAAGCATGAGCGATGAGTGATTTTGAGCTAACAAAAAGCCAAAAAGCGTCAATTTTGAGCTAAAATAGACTCCGTCCACTTTTCGGTGGTCCTAAACTTCAAAATAGGCTTGAATTGAGCGATTGCTCAAAAGGCTTCCTGCTCAAAAGGCTTCTGTCCTGCTCAAAAGGCTTCTGAAATCTCTCAAAACCTACAAAACTAGAATCGGCTCTTTGAGAGCTTTTAAATAAGCCCAAACACGACTAGGCTCCGCCCACTTTGATTTTCGAGACGCGCCGCGGTCGTGCGTCTTTTTGGGACTATTTCAGTTTATTTATGCTGAAATTTGTTCATTTTTGGTTTAAAATTGCTCTTCTGGCTAGAAATTGCTTATTTTCAGCCTGTTTTAGTCTGTTTCAGCTCAAAGTTTGGCTCTTTTTCGCTATTTTGCTAAACTTCAGCCTTTTTTGAGCACCAATTGCTCATTTTCAGTGTATTCTGGCTCCCAATTGCCTATTTTTAGTCAATTTTGAACTCAAAATCGCTCATTTTTGACCTATGTTAGCTCAAGAAAAAGTCATTTAAAGCCCTATTGGGCGGAGCCTAGTCGCGTAGGCTCCGCCCACTGTTATTGGTTAAAAAAAACACAAATTTTGGCTCGAAATGGCTCATTTTAAGCATATTTTTGCATATTTCAGCTCAAAAATCCCAAATTTTCGAGCGCATTTCCCCCAAAACTAACCTTTTTACATATGCGTTTCTCCATATTCGAATAATACCAATTCAGTACGAAATGCGAGTCCTCACTCTGCTTCCTCGACGTCTTCACATGGTTATTCTCGATGGCAACGTAGATCTTTTTCTTGGAACTCGTCGATTTCCCTCCATTCCATAGATACGAATTGATACAGTAGTCCGTATTCTTCAGTCTCACCCGCGGCTCGACCAGAAAGTTCTGGGGACCTTTCCGTGTCTTTTTAATGGCCAGAGGGCACTCTTTTTGGACTTCGTGATCTTCGTAACACCAGAAGTAGAAGAAGTGTGCCGCCTTGTTGGGGAGCGTCAGATCCGATTTCTTTAGGGACAGCGATTCTCCTGTGAGGCTGGCGGAGTTGGTGGTTCGCGACGGTTGAATGGCGTAATGCCGTAAAATAGGATTTTTAGCGCTGAAATTGGTGAAAATTGGGTGAAAATTGCTCAAAATTTGTCAAAAATCTACTGAAATCGACCAAAATGAAGCTAAAAAACTCAAAGTTGTCCGAAATCGCCTAAAAATGCAAGTTTTAGGGGCTGAAATAGCTTAAAATCTGCTTAAATCGACTAAAAATGAGAGTTTTAGGGGTCTGAAAACGGTGAAAATCGGGTGAAAATAGCTCCAAATTTGTCCTAAATCGATTAAAAAAAATATATGAATATATGGAGAAATATGGGGTTTTTGGGGCCGAAGCAGCTCGAAATCTGCCAGAATCGACTGAAAATAAGCAAAAATGGATCTGGCGCGCCTTTGACGCGTTTTTAGGTTGATTTTCACTCGATTTCGCACCATTTTAGCTCATTTTCAGCCAATTCTGAGCCTTTTTGACCGTTTTTCAAGCTCAAAACTAGTTCTGAAATTGGTAAAAATGGGGTGAAAATAGCTCGAAAATCGTCGAGAATTGGTCGAAATTGATTCAAAATTGCTAAACTTCAAAATTTCTCGAAGCTGGCGAGCCTTTGACGAGTTGTCAAGTCGATTTTTCTCTTTTTCAGCTTATTTTCAGTCAATTGTCAGTCTTTTTTCACAGTTTTAAGCTCGAAATTCGTCTAAAATTCAGCTATAAAGATAGAAAAATGGTCTAAAATTGCTGAAATTCAAAATTTCTCAACGCTGGCGCGCCTTTGACACGCTTTTAGGTACATTTTCCCCGAATTCTGCTCAATTTTAGCTCATTTTCAGTCAATTCGAGCTCAAAATACGACTAAAATTGTTCGAAAATGAGCTAAAATTACTGGAAGCTCGTCTGAAACACGCTAAAACTAACATTTTCACTCAATTTTGCATTTTCACTCAATTTTGGGCTATTTTAGCTTGTTTTTAGTCAACTTCAACCATTTTTCACAGTTTTAAGCTTTAAATTCGACTAAAATGGGTCGAAAATGGTCCAAAATCTGGTCAAATCGAGCTGGCGTGTCTTTGACGCGTTTTTAGGAGAATCATTTTGGGTCCAAAATACGCTAAAATTGACAAAAATCGTTTGAAAATAGTCGATTCTAGCTGATTTTTCATCGATTTCAGCCAATTGTGAACAATGTTCAAGCGACTTTCGACAATTCGAGACCAATTTTGAGCAATTTCGGACTACTGTAGTTGATTTTTAGCCAATTTTCCAGCTCAAATCTCACCTGCGAACTATTCGACGGCCTCCCTGGTACTTCATCGACGAGATTGTTACCTCATTGGCCACCGAGAACTGCCCATTTAGTACCATTCCCTCTGTGAGCTTGTCTTCCTTCTGAATGTGCTCCATCACATTCATGCACCACTTCCTCCTCTATCTCCTCCACTATCTCTTCCTCTTCCACTACAATCTTCTGCTCTTCTATTGGAGGTTCCAGCTCAGCCGCAACACCTATTTCATCTTCCATCTGCAGGGAGGGAGCGTTCTGGAGATATTCAAGGGGAGTGCGGGATGAAGTGTGAGTGGTTTGGGCCTGGACGAGCTGTCTGCCAGTTGGGATAGCTCCGAATTGGTTGGTTTACTGAAAATATCGATTTTAGGTTTCAAAAATTCTGAAAATTGAGGTTTTTTTACACTAAAAATGTAAAAAATGACTAGAAATCAGTCAAAATCGAGCAAAAATCGCCGAAAATCCTGCTATTTTCACCTGATTTGACACTATTTTGGCTCATTTGAGATGGATTTCCGCCGAGTTTGACTTGCTTCAAGCTTGAAGTCGTCTAAAATACACTAAAATTGGTCGAAGTTCAGCTAAAACCACCGAAAAACGGTCAAAAATACCACTGAACGTGGGTTTTTGACACAGTTATTAATAAAAAATGACCGAATTTTTGCTTTTGGAGCTTCTAAAAACATCAATTTTGGGGGAAATTTTGGTTTTTGACACTGAAATTAGTGACAAATGACCTTAACATTCAAACTTTTTCAGCTAAAAATCTGTCATATTGTCAATTTTGAGCGGATTCCGCATCGTTTTAGCCAATTTTCCATCATTTGCAGCCGTTTTTGGAGTAATGTGAAGACTAAAGATGACAATTTTAGGTAAAAAATACGTAAAAAGAGAGGTTTTTCGGGTCAAAATGACTAGAAAAATCGGAAGTGTGGGCTCATGTTAGGGGGTTTAAAGCACAATTTACGCTTTTCAGAGCTATTTTTTGGAATTTTCGACAACTTACGTCAGTTGAGCTGGTAGGAGTGATTTCGGTAGTGGGTCCACACTCGTCCTCTTTGTCAACCAACATTCGTGCTGGTGGGGTGCGGATTTTGCGCGTTCCCATGGTTTCTGCTGAAAATTTGGAAATTATGGCTGAAATTTGCTTAAAAAGGAGATTTGAACGAAAAAAAAAACGAAAAATAATGTTTTTTCAACTCAACATTTTCGTGATTTTAGGCAAGATTTGAGGTATTTTCATCAATTTTTTCCTCAAAAACCGAGTATTTCACATTTTTTACCCCGAAATCGACTAAAATAAACTCGAAATTCGAAATTAGCGCGGAAAAACCAATATAGTGGCATACGATTTCTGTTCAGATCCGTCTGGGCCATTCGAGTCTATCGGAACTAGTCACCAATCGATTCGAACTGTGAGGGGTCATGCGTCTGGCCATCGAGCACGCCTGCGCAAAGGGTCCTCTTTATTTGTGTCTTGGGAGAAAGTGAGACCAACTTACACAGTAGCGTGAGACAGGCGGATAGTGCCTGCCCTCCCTTCGAATAAGCGAACATGTGTCCTCGTGAGGAATTTTCCATCGAATCCAAAAAAAGCGATTTTAGTGAAAATAAAGACTAATCAAGACGCGAAGCATGTTGGATACTAGAACAAAATCATGGGAAGTATTTTGGTAAGAAAAAGTTTAAGAAACATAAATGGAAGACGTTTAATGACATCGAGGAAGGCAAAAACATCATCTAATTCTATCTTGGCGGCGGTGTACGCAGAGAGCGCTCTAGGTGTTTGCGGACAGAATGAGAACCTTTTTTTTTGGCGCGTATTTGAATTTTATCGGTGTGAAAGGTATTAACAAAGTAGGTTAAAGGGATCTGCGTTCAATTTTTGCAAATGAAATTTTTTCATCTTTTTTTCTGAAACATTAGATTTTTGTGAGTGTTATATATATTTATTACAAAAGCGAGAAAATTGGAAAAATGGAAATGGAAAGTAATGCATCGAAAATTACGGGGTCCTTTCGAAAGAAACGGTGGGGGGGGGGGACGTATACCGAATGAAAAATTGGGGATAGTTCAGAGACGAGCGGTGTCGGAAACCTCAGAAGCACTTGCGATGGACGATGGACGCGCCTGCCTCATCGTACTCTTCCTTGGAGATCCACATCTGTTGGAAGGTGGAGAGGGAAGCAAGGATGGATCCTCCGCACCAGACGGCGTACTTGCGCTCCGCTGGGGCGATGATCTTGATTTTCATGGCACTGAAAAGAATCCGTTTAGTAATTTTTAAGGGCAGCTACTGAGAACATACGTTGGAGCGAGAGCGGTGATTTCCTTCTGCATGCGATCAGCAATCCCTGGGAACATGGTGGATCCTCCGGATAGAACGGTGTTGGCGAACAAGTCCTTACGGATATCAATGTCGCACTTCATGATCGTGTTGTAGGTGGCTTGGTGGATCCCGGCGGACTCCATACCCAAGAAGGATGGCTGTAAAAAATATTGATTGTCTAATGTTTAGGATAGTGAATGAGCTTACCTGGAAGAGAACTTCTGGGCAACGGAAGCGCTCGTTCCCGACGGTGATGACTTGTCCGTCCGGAAGTTCGTAGGATTTCTCGAGGGAAGAGGAAGAAGCAGCGGTGGCCATTTCCTGCTCGAAGTCGAGGGCGACGTAGCAGAGCTTCTCCTTGATGTCACGGACGATCTCACGCTCAGCGGTGGTGGTGAAGGAGTAACCGCGTTCAGTGAGGATCTTCATGAGGTAGTCTGTGAGATCACGTCCGGCCAAATCGAGACGGAGTATGGCGTGTGGGAGAGCGTATCCTTCGTAGATTGGGACAGTGTGGGTGATACCATCTCCAGAATCGAGAACGACACCGGTGGTACGTCCGGAAGAGTAGAGGGAGAGGACGGCTTGAATGGCAACGTACATGGCTGGGGTGTTGAACGTCTCGAACATGATCTGGGTCATCTTTTCACGATTAGCATTTGGATTGAGTGGTGCTTCGGTGAGGAGGACTGGATGCTCTTCTGGGGCGACACGAAGTTCGTTGTAGAAGGTGTGGTTCCAGATCTTTTCCATATCATCCCAGTTGGTGACGATTCCGTGCTCGATTGGGTACTTGAGAGTGAGGATACCTGAAGGAGAACAAATGAAAAACCGTATTCGATTATGAACAGTTACCTCTCTTGGATTGGGCCTCGTCGCCGATGTACGAGTCCTTCTGTCCCATACCGACCATGACTCCTTGATGACGTGGTCTTCCGACGATGGATGGAAACACGGCGCGTGGAGCATCGTCTCCGGCGAACCCGGCTTTGCACATTCCCGATCCATTGTCAACAACCAAAGCTACAATGTTGTCGTCGCACATGATTTATAGGATACGAGGGAACTTTATCTGCAAATATCACTGGCTTCATACAAATTTTACATTCTTTAGAGAAGGGGTGATGAGAATAGGAAAAACTGAGAGCATGAGAAAAACGGGCAAAAAGGAGCGGTTCCAGGGGCGAATGACTAACTGGCTGCAGCTTTCTGCAATCACATGCCTCACTGTTATGCACGCCCCTCCCAACGATGGAGTACGAAACGGTGAGAAACGCAGAGAAATCTTTTGTTTGCTTTTCGAGTCATCAGAAATGGTAGAAATGGTGCAGAAACCGTATAATAAGATGATTGATCTTCCAGAAGAGACTTCACGTGATTTAGTAAAAACAGATTTAGTAACCCAGCTTGACCGTACTAGACGGACAGCGACAAACTAGTTTTGCGAAATTATGAGATTAGATGACTAGATGATTGAGTTTAGATGATTAGATGATAGAAAGTAGAGGGGGGGGGGACTAGGGACTCATTCTTTGTGAATATGACTGCCTAAAAAATTGAAAATACAATAAAAATCTAGAGAAATCAAATGGCGAGACTGTAGATAGTGGGGATGGGACCATTAAAATCTTTTATATAAACCTAGATGGATGAGCTCAAAGTTGAAAGCCAGGGGCCCTTCTATCACAGGTTTTACGGTATCTATGAAGAGAGCTAAGAGAATTATTCGAAATTCAGATTATATAGGACCCTGAAAAATCTAAAAAACAAATCAGATACTAGGCGGGAAATTCTAGAAAATGCAATAAAAAATCGTTCGGAAACTGTGAGCGCACGTTCCATGGCGCCGATTTGAAACAAAAATGACTTTCTGCGGCTTGGGGGTGGCCCTCTTAGAGAGTATGAGACACAGAGAACTCGGTCCAGCCAAGCAAGAGATCAATCATCATGCAGCTTTTCAAAAACATAGTGATATCATTAACAGTTAGCAATCTGAAGGGGCCGCCCCTAAATGAAAGAAATACTGTAAGAATCCAGAGAGATTTAGATGTTGGGACAGTGGAAAATAGGGGGATGCTAATGGCTCATGGTTCGTGAACTAACGAAATGGAGAAGGTAAAAGGAGCGAGAAACAACAGATAGAAGGGGGAATCGGATCGATAGGCGCTCTTTGATAGGCTTCAGAGGGGACTGAAAATCGCCGAATATCCAAATTTTTACAGTTAAAATTGGCATTTTCTGACGTTGTTTGGGTCAAAATAACCGTAATTTTGCCATTTTAGCGGTTATTTTCGACTGAAAATCTATTTTTCAGACAAATTTTCCAGGTTTTGACTCTAAATGACCCGATTTCCAAGGATTGGCTCAAAATAGCTCCAAAAAGTACTCTTACCTGTTCCCATAATGGTCCTCCTTGATAACAAAATTCCATCGGTGTCAACTTCCTCAACAACATGGTCCACAACTTCTTCGTCCTCTCCTACCATCATTTTGATCCGTTTATTCGGAATCTGGGAGCTTCTAACGCCTTCTTGATTGTGGTGCTGATGATGTTGTAGGTGATGGTCCAGATACTCTCCAGCAGGCGCTAAAATTACGGTATACGGTTGAATTAGAGATGAGCAATATATAAAAAATATGTGATTTTCAGCCAATTTTAGGTCATTTTCAGTCATTTTTAAACCAATTTTAAGCCATATTCAATCGTTTTCACCCAGCTAGAGGTCATTTTCAGACGTTTTCAAGCTGAATATATGCCGTTTTCAGACGTTTCATGCCAAATCTAGGTCATTTTCAGTCATTTTAAGCCAGAATTACGTCATTTTCAGACGTTTAAAGCCAAAATTTGACCATTTTCAGTTATTTTAAGCCGAATTTAAGTCATTTTCAGACATGTTAAGCTAAAATGAGGTCATTTTCAAACGTTTTAAGCCAAAATTAGGTCATTATCAGTCATTTTAAGTCAAATTTAGGTCATTTTCAGTCATTTTAAGCTAAAATGAGCTCATTTTCAAACTTTTCAAGCCAAAATTTGATTACTTTCAGTTTTTTAAAGCCAAATTTAGGTCATTTTCAGTCATTTTAAGCCAAAATGAGATCACTTCTAATCATAAACGGGTTGTTTGTGGTCATTTTCAGCCTATTCTTGTCGTTTTAGGCTCATTTTCAGTTATTTTTAGCCGTTTTTAGTCATTTTACGTCCATTCGGCTTTCCCAACATCTAATCCAAATGCTTTCTGATCGAAGCGGCAAGTTCCGGCACCATCAAACCGTACTCACCCGGACTCGTCGTCTCCAGCGTCTGCAGCCATTTCGACATCACATCGGTGTGATTTTTTCCAGGAAGCCAAGCGTCGAGCATCCGAGTGATTCGACTCTCAAGACGTCGTCCTTCGAGACGTAACTGAAAACCGATTTTGAGCGATTTTGATTGAATTTTGACTGTTTCAGCCACTTTTTGAAGCTTAGAATGGTCGTAAATCTTGATTTTGAGGTCATTATGACCGATTCAGCTGAAAATCCCCAGAAAATTGCTTCCAGTCTCCGATTGATGCGCTCGGTATCCCATTGGGTCTGTATGATGATGGTGGTTGTGGTGGTCCCCGTAGTACTGTACCTCCTCAAACATGTCCTCGTCAAAGTACAAATCCTCGAATTTTTGTTGGGTACGCTTTCGAGCGTTTGCCATCACGTATCGTCGCATCTCGTAAGCCTGCAAAGCATTTTCAGCTGAGTAATCGGGTGAAAATGAGTGGAAAATCGCTTGGAAATCAGTCTAAAAGGGTCGGAATTAGTCCAAAATTGCTGAAAGAAGTCGAAAATAAGTTCAAATCAGCTTTTAAAACTCACTCATTTTTGACCTTTTTTAGCTTTAAAAAAGTAATTTAAAGCCCTATTGGGCGGAGCCTAGTCGAGTAGGCTCCGCCCTCTTTTAATGGTCTTAAAACACACAATTTTTGGCTCGAAATGGCTCATTTTAAGCATATTTTTGCACATTTCAGCTCAAAAATCCCCAATTTTCAAGCGCATTTCCCCCAAAACTAACCTTTTCACATATGCGTTTCTCCATATTCGAATAATACCAATTCAGTACGAAATGCGAGTCCTCACTCTGCTTCCTCGACGTCTTCACATGGTTATTCTTGATGCCAACGTAGATCTTCTTCTTGGAACTCGTCGATTTCCCTCCATTCCATAGATACAAATCGATATAGCAGTCCGTATTCTTCAGTCCCACCCGCGGCTCGACCAGAAAGTTCTGGGGACCTTTCCGTGTTTCATCAATGGTCAGAGGGAACTCTTTTTGGACCTTGTGATCTTCGTATCACCGGAAGTAGAGGAAGTGTGCCGCCTTGTTGGGGAGCGTCAGATCCGAGTTCTTTAAGGACAGCGATTCTTCTGTGAAGCTGGCGGAGTTGGTGGTTCGCGACGGTTGGAGGGCGTAATGCTGGAAAATAGGGAATTTTAGGGATGACATTGGTGAAAATTGAGTGAAAATAGCTCAAAATCTGCTAAAATAGACTGCAAATGAGAGTTTTAGGGACTGAAATCGGTGAAAATTGGGTAAAAATAGCTCAAAATTTGTCAAAAATCTATTGAAATTGAACGAAATTGAACTAAAAAGACTCAAAAGTTGTACAAAATCGCCTAAAAATGCAAGTTTTAGGGGCTGAAACAGCTCTAAATCTGCTAAATTCGACTGAAACTAAATGTAAGAATTTTAGGGATTGAAATTGGTGAAAATGGGGTGAAAATAACTCAAAAATCGTCGAAAATCGGTCGAAATTGATTAAAAATCGCTGAAATTCAAAATTCTCGACACCGGCGCGCCTTTGACAGGCTTTTAGGTATATTTTCCCTGAATTTTGCTCAATCAATTCGAGCTCAAAATTCGACTAAAATGGGTCAAAAATGAGCTCAAAACACTGGAAGTTTGTCTAAAATACGCTAAAATTAACTAAAGTCGATCGCAAATGGTCCAAAATCACTTAAAATCGGAATTTCACTCATTTTGGGCTATTTTAGCTTATTTTTAGTCAACTTCAACCATTTTTCACAGTTTCAAGCTTTAAATTAGACTAAAATGGGTCGAAAATAGTCCAAAATCTGGTCAAAACGAGCTGCTGGTGTGTCTGTGACGCGTTTTCAGGAGAATCATTTATATCCAAAATGCGAAAAAAAATTGACGAAAATCGGTTGAAAATGGTCGCCTCTAGGTGATTTTTCATCGATTTCAGCCAATTGTGAACAATGTTCAAGCGACTTTCGACGATTCTAGATCAATTTTGAGAAATTTCGGACTACTGTAGTTGATTTTTAGCCAATTTTCCAGCTCAAATCTCACCTGCGAACTATTCGACGGCCTCCCTGGTACTTCATCGACGAGATTGTTACCTCATTGGCCACCTGAGAACTGCCCATTTAGTACCATTCCCTCTGTGAGCTTATCCTCCTTCTGAATGTGCTCCATCTGATCATGCACCACTTCCTCCTCAATCTCCTCCGCTATCTTTTCCTCTTTCACTTCGATCTCATGCTCTTCTATTGGAGGTTCCAGCTCAGCCGCAGCATCTATTTCATCCTCCAACTGTGGGGAAAGAGCCTTCTGGAGAGATTCAAGGGGGTGCGGGATGAAGTGGGCGTGGTTTGGGCTTGGACGAACTGTTAGCCAGTTGGGAGAGCTCCGAATCGGTTGGTTCACTGAAAATATCGATTTTAGGTAAAAAAAAGCTGAAATTGGGGTTTTTGGCACTAAAAATGCTGAAAAATGACTATAAATCGGTCAAAATCGAACAAAAGTCGCCGAAAATCCGGCTATTTTCATCTGATTTTACACTATTTCAGCTCATATCAGATGGATTTTCGCCGAGTTTGACTCGCTTCAAGCTTAAAATTCGTCTAAAATACACTAAAATCGGTTGAAATTCAGCTAAAAACACCGAAAAATGGTCAAAAATACCTCTGAAAGTGGGTTTTTGACACTGAAATTAGTGAAAAATTACCTTTAAATTCAAACTTTTTGAGCAAAAATTCTGTCATATTGTCAATTTAGAGCGGATTTCGCATAATTTCAGCTTATTTTCTATCATTTTCAGCCGTTTTTGAAGTATTTTGAAGACTAAAGATGACAATTTTAGGTGAAAAATACGTCAAAAGAGAGGTTTTTTCGAGTCAAAATGACCAGAAAGTCGGAAGTGCGGGCTCATGGAGGGTTTAAAGCTAATATTTACGCTTTTTGGAGCTATTTTTCGGATTTTCGACAACTTACGTCAATTGACGAAGTAGGAGTGACTTCAGTAGTGGTAGTCCACACTCGTCTTCTTTGGCGGCCAACATTCGTGCTGGTGGGATGAGAATTTTGCGCGTTCCCATGGTTTCTGCTGAAAATTTGGAAATTATGGCTGAAATGTGCTCAAAAAGGAGATTTGAATGGAAAAAAAATACGAAAAATAATTTTTTTTCAACTCAAAATTTTCGTGATTTTAGGCAATATTTAAGGTATTTCCATGAATTTTTTCTCCAAAAACCGAGTTTTTCACCTTTTTTTACCCCGAAATCGACTAAAATAAACTCGATTAGCGCGGAAAAACCAATATAGCGGCATACGATTTCTGCTCAGATCCGTCTGGGTCATTCGAGTTTATCGGAACTAGTCACCAATCGATTCGAACAGTGAGGGGTCATGCGTCTGGCTATCGAGCTCGCCTGCGCAAATGGTCCTCTTTCTTTGTGTCTTGGGAGAAAGTGAGACCAACTTACACAGTAGCGTGAGACATGTGGATAGTCCTCCCTCCGAACATGCGAACATTTGTCCTCGTGAGGAATTTTCGGTCGAATCATAAAAAAGCGATTTTAATAAAAATAAATACTGCTCAAAAGACGCTGAGCAGGTTGGATGCAAGAACAAAATAATGGGAAGTATGTTGGTAAGAAAAAGTGAAAGAAACATAAAAGAAAGACGTATAATGACATCGAGCTGCGAGAAAAGCAAGAACATCATCTAAATCTAACTTGGCGGCGGTGTACGCAGAGATCGTTCTAGGTGTTTGCGGACGGAAGGAGAGTTTTTTTGGCGCGTGTTTGAATTCGATTGGCGCGAAAAATATTAGCGAAGAAAGGTAACAAGGTCTCTGCGTTTAATTTTTACATTTGAGTTTTTTTTTCAGACTTCTCTGAAATTTCGAAAACTTGTGAGTGTTATTATCTTTATTACTAAAGCAATTTGATTAATAGAACAAAAATGAAAAGAACTTTCACAACTTTAAGGATTTTCAGCGAAAATTGGGGTAGGGCAAATATTCAGGATAAAAATAGGGAGAATTCAGGATACAAGGGGCATCGGGCGTTTAAAAGCACTTGCGATGAACGATGGATGAGCCGATCTCTTCGTACTCTTCTTTGGAGATCCACATCTGCTGGAAGGTGGAGAGGGATGCAAGAATGGCACCTCCGATAAAGACGGAGTACTTGCGCTCTGGTGGGGCGATGATCTTGATCTTCATGGTGCTGAAAGAAGAGAACAAATTAGAATCAGCTTTTCATTTGTCTGGAACTTACGATGGGGCAAGGGCGGTGATTTCCTTCTGCATACGATCAGCGATTCCCGGGTACATCGTGGTTCCCCCTGAGAGAACGGCGTTAGCGAACAAGTCCTTACGAATATCGATGTCGCACTTCATGATCGAATTGAAAGTGGCCTGGTGGATTCCGGCGGATTCCATTCCCAAGAAGGATGGCTGTAAAATATGGATTGTCTGATGTTCTGGATATTGAATAATCTTACCTGAAAGAGAGCTTCTGGGCAACGGAAGCGCTCGTTTCCGATGGTGATGACCTGTCCGTCGGGAAGCTCGTAGGACTTCTCAAGGGAAGCGGAAGTTGCAGCCGTGGACATCTCCTGCTCGAAGTCGAGGGCGACGTAGCAGAGCTTCTCCTTGATGTCACGGACGATCTCACGCTCAGCGGTGGTGGTGAAGGAGTAACCACGCTCGGTGAGGATTTTCATGAGGTAGTCGGTGAGATCTCGTCCGGCCAAATCGAGACGGATGATGGCGTGTGGAAGAGCGTATCCTTCGTAGATTGGGACAGTGTGACTGACGCCATCTCCAGAATCGAGAACGATACCAGTGGTACGTCCGGAGGAGTAGAGGGAGAGAACAGCTTGAATGGCAACGTACAGGGCTGGGGCATTGAAGGTTTCAAACATGATCTCGGTCATCTTTTCCCGATTAGCCTTTGGATTGAGTGGTGCTTCGGTGAGGAGGATTGGATGCTCTTCGGGGGCAACACGAAGCTCGTTGTAGAAGGTGTGATGCCAGATCTTCTCCATATCATCCCAGTTGGTGACGATTCCATGCTCGATTGGGTACTTGAGAGTGAGGATACCTAAAAGAGAACAAATGAAAAGAAAGTCTTCGTTTGAAAATAGTTACCTCTCTTGGATTGGGCCTCGTCTCCGATGTACGTGTCCTTCCGTCCCATACCGACCATGACTCCTTGATGACGTGGTTTTCCGACGATGGATGGGAACACGGCGCGTGGAGCATCGTCTCCGGCGAATCCGGCTTTGCACATTCCGGATCCGTTGTCTACAACTACGGCCACAACGTTGTCGTCACACATGATTTTTTGGATACAACGGATTTTTGGATTTGAAGAGCGGCCTGCAAGTAGGAGTGGCTTCATACTAATTTTACACACTGTAGGGGTGGTGGGAATAGGGGAGAAATTAAAAGCATGAGAAAAACGACAACCAGCGACTTACAAGACCGAATGACTAACTGACTATCAGCTATGGAAAACCTCATGCTTGTTCAAACCTGTCTGATGCAAACTACGAGTTACTGTACATGTATACCTAGAGCAAAAATGCTGAATTTCGAGATATATGTTGGTGGGTGGGTGTATCGAGAAGGGATCTCAGGGCGCTAGGAAATGTCTCTTATGAATGAGATTACTCAAATAAATTTCTAAATAAATTTTTTTGTAGTACAAAACAGTCTTAGTTTTTGTGGTGGCTTAAACGGTAGGAAGTGGATGACCGAAATAAGAAAAGAGAAACAATTTTGAGCAGAGAAGAACAGGCGACGACGACCGAAAAAACAGGACCAAATGACTAACTGCCTATTGGCTATCTACAATCACATGCCTCACTGTTATGCAAGCCCCGCCCAACGAAAGAGAGAGCGCAAGGGTGAGAGACGCAGAGAAATCTTTTTTTTTTGCTTTTTGAGTCATCCGAAATGGTCTCGAAGAGAATTTTTGTTTTTTACGAAATAGCTGATCAAAAATCAAACCGTTCTGAATCAAAGTACAAGTTACAGTATATCTAGAGCAGAAAATCTAATTATTGGGATACATCCAGGTGCGCGGGTGTGTCAAAAGGGATCTACCTATCCATGATACCTGGGGCTTCAGACTACCAAAGATTATGTACTTCCAAGCTTTCTGGCTCTTTTGTGATTGCTGAAAACACCTTGCACGCATATGTGCTATAAAATGTTGGCGAATATAGGAAATGTCTGATGGGAAAATCAAGACAGTAAAAACCCTCAAACAAGAGATTCCAATCTTTTAGAGGACAATTCATAGTGCTCAACAATAACTGACCTAAAACTCCTTAGAGCGCATCCGACGGGAAGAGACAAACTAGTTTTGAGAAATTATCACGAAAAGTGGCTTTAAAGGAGGCGAGACAGCAAAAATTTTGGGGGACGCCGAAAATTCATCAATTTTTGAGTCATCAGTAATGGTCACGAAAATGATTTTTTGTTGTTTACGAAATAGCTGACCAAAAATCAAATCGTTCTGAATAAAGCTTCAAACTACAGTATACCTAGCTTCAAACTACAGTAAATCGTGTCTTTTTTTTTTTGCTGAAATAGCCTTGGGCGCATTTGATGTCGAGAATGTTAATGAACATCAAAAATCGATCTAAAACGCCATCTCGACAGCACGCTACAGACAATTACTCAGTTTTCCTAATTTGATCACCTAAATCATTTTCTAGGCTTCATTCCAAATTCTGATCAAGGCTGCAATCACAGGTTTTCGAGACAATTATAGTTTTTAAAAGTTACGATTAGTTTTTAGAGTGGCCTCGTACTAATCTTACTTACGGTAAGACGTGGATGGTGGAAATTGAAAAAGGAAAAATTCTGGGCAGAGAAAATCAAATGACGACGAGCGAAAATACTGCCACCAAGCCACCAGCTGACCATTCATACGGCTCAACAAAACCTGACCTAAAATTCCATCAGAGCATAGCCGACGGACCGAGACAAGCTAATTTTGAGAAGTTATGACGAAAATGGTAACAATATGCTATGTTCTTGATCTGCAATTCTAGTTTTGGATTTCCAAAGAGTTGTAGAAGTAGTTACGACTAGTTTCTGGGGTGGCTTCTTACTAAATTTGCGGACTGTAGAAATGGGGTTGGTGGAAAATGAGAAAAAATGAGCAGAAAAAAACAGGCGAAAACGAGAGAAAATAGAGCAAGAAGACAGGACCGAGAAACTAACTACCTATCAGCAATCTACAATCACATGTCTAGCGGCCTTCTTGGTAGTTGAGAGAATAGTCTATAAAGAGAGCTACGAAACTTATTTGGAATAAAGGTTAGGTGGGACCCTGAAAAAGCTAAAAAACGGATAAAATACTAGATGAGAAATTCTAGAAAATGCAATGAAAAATCCTTCTGAAACTGTGAGCGCACGTTCCATGGCGCCGATTTAAAACAAAAATGATTCTCTGCGGCTTGGGGACGGCCCTCTTAGAGAGTAGGAGACACAGAGAAATTGAAACATTATTCATCTTTTCGAAAACAGAATGATATCATTAACAGTTAGCAATCTGGAGGGGCCGCCCCGAAATGAGGGAAATACTGTAAGGATCCAGAGAGATTTAGAGGACAGGACGGTGGGAAGTAGGGGGAGCCTAGTGACTCATGCTTTGTGAACCATCGAAAATGAGAGGGAAAAATGAGCGAGAGACCACAAATTGATAGTGGAATTGGAATAATAGAAACTAATTTTTTAAACTTTGTTGAGAACTGAGGATACTGAAGATTTGCTAGGACTGCAGACCAATCGGGCTCATTTATGACCATATAAAGCATAAACTTCAAAAACTCAGAAGACTGAGTGACATGGAAGATCTTTCAGAAGATATTTGGAAACAGTTTGCGCTGATCAAACTTTTCTGAGCAAAATTTGAAACGAAAACTTACTGAAGGGGATATTTTCAGCAGATTCAGATTTTGCACCATTGAAAAAGTTTCAAAGATCGAGATTCGACACAAGCTCCGCTCCATATTTTCAAGTTGAATACTTTCAGTTGCTGTAAAAACATGACATGTCTACCAGATCCGTTAAAAACTTGACTACCTAAAACGCACAGTTCAAACGACTTTAGGTTTTTGAAAAATTATAGTTTGAAAAACTAACTTTTGACTAGTTTTCGGGGTGGCTTAAAAATTTGAAACGAAAACTCACTGAATGGTGATATTTTTAGCAGATTCGGATCCTGGACAGTTGAAAAAGCTTCAAAGATCGGGATTTGACTCGAGCAGTGGCAGAAGCAGCTCCGGTCGATATTTTCAAGTTGAATACTTCCAGCTTCTGTAAAAAATGGCATTACATGTCTACCAGATATGTTAGAAAGCTGGACTAACTGATACGCAGAGATCCTGGATTTACCATAAACTAGCTGTGAAGTTGAACCAAATCTTTCTCCAAAAAATCGCATGGCATCTGTTGAATTCAAACATTCACTTCAGCTTAATTCAACTAAGAAACTGTTGTAGGTCCTTCACACCAAAAAAACAAACGGCTTCTTTAGATCTTCTGGTCGGTGTGGAAGTGTGTAGTGAGGAGGAATTCTCGACCAATGTGACTGCATCTCCCCCTGTAGTAGCCATTCCGTTACGGTAGATCCTGTAAATGGTAGCGAAATCTTATCGAATATCTTTACTAGTTGTCATTCACTTACCGTGATAGATGACCGGAAGTTTGTTTCCAGGATGCATGAATAACGTAGACCCAATACGAAATGCACAAATCCAAAACAAACGCACGGTCGTCAGAAAGTTTCAATCCAGTGTCTTCGGAATTGCTGCTCAGCTGATGGATTCGATTAGTTCCTTCACCCAGATCGACCAATCTAATTCTGAAATTTCCGTAAATGCAGAAAATTAGAAAATGTATGTCTTGAGTGTCTCGAGTGTTCTTGATGCTTACCTTTTTACCGGAGCGAGAAAGAAACTGCAGTGTGAATCGAGCTCCAGAAGTACGAAGGACCAGGTTAACCAAGCCATGTAATTTTCGATCCTTGAATATGCCACGTTTCAGATTAATTCATTGTTTCAATGGCATCTGTAATTACTTGCTTTCATTCAGTGAAATTGAAGGATATCCCTATGGAACGTCATTCATAGACTTTTTCTTCACCGCTGCTCAAATCTTCTGGAGGTTGAAGAAAAAAAATTGACTCACCATCGAGCCGAACAAGTGGGATAGCAACTTGGCATGTGTACTTGACGCTTTTCGCTCTCTTCCCAAATTCGAGTCTTGTTTCAGTGCACTTCCGAATGGTTCAGCTATTCAGACGTGATTCTCACACTCCGTGCCTTTTTTGGGTATTTGCAGAATCTCACATTTGCAGAATCTCAGTTTGGTCCGAGACAGAAGCATAAAGATTTTTTTCTTTTCGTTGTATGGACTTCAACCATGAACGAGCAGAAACCAGTCGAACTACAGCAGATTGGTGCAAATGAGGTAGAGTAATCCTGAAAAAATGTAGCTAATGAGTCAAAAATATAAGTTTAACTCACTAATCCACTATTTGCATTAGGAAGCATCCACTCTTCGGATTATTTTGTGAATTACTGGTTGTAGATGGATTGGAGAACTATCTGTCATCTGATTCTGTTCGATAGAGCAGCCACAGAAACTTGTCGATTCCAATACTCGGTCCACATCAATTCTGGTATTCTTTATTCAGTCATTTGTCTCCAATGATCTGAGAAATCGCCATATTCTCTTCTGAAAATCGTACATGAAGCTCTAGAAATTTAGGTGTTCGAGCACTTACGGTAGGTGTGAGCAGTTTCCATTTGAAACGGTTGGGTGTCCGTTGGGAGTCATCCAAGCGTCAATCAATTAGAACAGTGAGGGGTCATGCGTCTGGCCATCGAGCTCGCCTGCGCAAATGGTCCTCTTTATTTGTGTCTCGGGAGAAAGTGAGACCAACTTACACAGTAGCGTGAGGCATGCGGATAGTGCCTGCCCTTCCTTCGAACAAGAGAACATTGGTCTTCGTAAGGTATTTTCGGTCGAATTCTGAAAAAGCGATTTAAGTGGAAATAAAGATTGATCGAGAGACTCTGAGGGTGGATGCTGAAACAATATAGTGAAAGGTATTCTAGGGGAAAAAAAGGTGGAGGAAACATAAACGTAGAGTGACATCGAGCTACGAGAGAGGCAAGAACAAAATCTAATTCGAACAAAATCTACTTGGTGTACGCAAGAAGTGCGTCAGGTGTTTGCGGACGGAATGACAGTTTTTTGGCGCGTATTTGAATTCGAGTAACAAGATATCAACAAAGAAAGGGATTAGCGAAGATCTTTGCGTTCGATTTTAGAATTCTTCTCAATTTTAGCTGAAATACAGAATGATTGTGAGAATTCTTTGTCATCACTTCTGAAGCAAAAAATTCGATGAAATAATGTAGGGAAGCGAACTGGCAGGCATTATATGCGAACAGAAAGGGGTCATCTGTCTGGCCGTCGATCTCATCTGCGCACATTGCGTCGCAGCTCATAACAGACGACGTCTCCCTCGCATGTCTGTTAAGAAAAAGAGAGATCACGCACTACACACATACAATGGCAGAGTATTGATCGGTTAAGATGTTTTCTGCCCCTCTTCTGAACAAGAGCGCATTTTTACTAGTAATCTGTCGGACCAGGACTGAGCAATCATCACAGGTAATCGGAAATTTTGCTTAGCAAATAGCTCTTAAATGTAAGTTCTGAATTTTTTGTGATTTATCAGCTTTAAAGGCATTTTCCATTAGGAAATTAACCAAAAACAAGATTAATCCAAAATTCTTCTCCCCGCAGTCAAAAAACTCATAAATTGAATCTGCCGCATCTAATGAAAACGCGCTCTGTTGCGACTGCACCGAAATCAGGACTTTTTTTGGCTCAAAACCGTGTTTTTCTCTTGAATTTCAAAATGAAAATTAGAAGAAAATGATTAAATTTTTTTTTATACGAGCATCGAACGTTTTTGTTAAAATTTCGTGAAAAATTTTTAAAAAATTCCTGAAATATTTTTTTTCAGAAAAATGAATTCAGAGGATAATCCAGCAGCCGGGAAGTAAGATGAATTGCGTAAGAAGATTTTCACAAGAGCTACACAGTAGTAACCTCAACATTTTCAGAGAACCCAACCAGCTCTTCTGGGCCAGCGACGACATCAAAAGAGGATTTTTTCGCTGCATTTGCCGCGCGAAATCAAGGTGAGCTACACGCCCGGCAGACCAATTTCAGCCATCACAAGCTCTGACTATATCATGTCGAGCTACTGTCACAGTATAAAAACATAGTCGATTTTCAGATCTCATCAATCAAAGGTTCTCTTCCTATAGAAGCGATCCAAACGAAAAATCAAGTTTTGAAGAATGGAAAAAGAGAATTTGGAAGAATCAAGAAAGTGATCCAGGTATTTCTATTCAAATTTTCGGAAAATTTTCTAACCAGAACTTCCAAAATTTTCAGAATACGGCCCTAAAGAAGTTGTCACACTTCCAAGCCAATGCATTGCCATCAACAAACCAAACGGGTGCCTGAATTATGTGCATTTTGGAATTCGAAACAATTCAAACACGTCAATCAAATACTCTGTGACACTGAAAAACCTATTTCTGGAACTCGTTGACAATTCTGAAGGCGTGTTGGAAGTTGGCTGCACTATTCGGGTCCGACTTTTCTGCAAATTCGACTCGCATGCTCCGATTGACGACGAGCTGATTTTGAAATTTGAATATTCCGGAAGAATCTTCACAAGAAATTTCCCTATTTTCTATGATCCTGAGGATTGGTCTTTCTGTATTTTACCGTGATTTTTCCGACACCAATGAATGTTTGTTGATATAAACTCATTTTATGAATTTTAAATAAAATATTTTGTAGACCCAGATTTCTATCAGTCAATTATATATGTAGGTTCTATCTTGGCAACTACCGACCCCCAGTTTGCGACTGTCCGACTGCTTGGCTCTTCGGTGTCATGAAGAATGTTCTTTCTTCGTCTATGCACTAGTCTTTTATCTTTGTCTTGTTGTTCAATCTTTTCGCGTATTGTTGTTTCAAAAATTGCTAAGATGAGGGCGTAAAGAACCAATTTGAATCCCAATAATTGTACAACGCAACCAGGGATGTTCGGAATGGTCTTTTTCGGAATTTCGGAATTTCGCAAAATTTCGATTTGAAAAATTTCGGAATTCCGGAATCTCGGAATTTTCCGATTTTCAAAATTCGGAATTTCGGAATTTCGGAATATTCCGATTTTAAAATTTCCGGAATTTCGGAAGTTTCGGAATATTTCAAAATTCGAATTTTAAAGCGGAAATTTCATTGTCCCATCACAAAAACGTAAGAATCGTCTGAAAATTGACAGAAAGAATCCGAGAGGGCAAAAAAGTATCAAAATTAATTCTGTTCGAGACCCGCAGGTAAATTTTTCCTGGCATACTGTTGTCGAAAAAATTTTTTATTCCGAAATAATGCTTCGGAAAAATTCCGGTCGGAATTTCATTCCGAAAAAATCTTTCGGAATGATTCCGGTCGGAATTTCATTCCGAATTTTTTCCTCGGAATGATTCCGGTCGGAATTTCATTCCGAAAATGGTCGGAATTTTCGGAATTTTCGGAATTTTCGGAATTCCGAATTCCGTTCCGAACATCCCTGAACGCAACCTTTCTGCAAAACAGCCGCATTTAATTCTAATATTAATCTTGGAAATATTTTCGGAGGTTTCCACACCAAAAACATTTGAAATTAAAGAAAGAATGGAATTTTATCAAGTTTTTATTCAATACTTTCTATCGTATTTTTTGTATACAGCTGACAATTTCAAATTTTCAGAACAATAAGATCGAAATTTAAATAACACTTTTTTTTTCAGAAAAATCGGCGATGGACAACACTAAAAAAGGAAACAAGAGATCCAGGAAGCAAGTGAGCTCACGGAGACAGAAGATCAGGAAAACTAAGAATACTGAAGGTGAGTATCAGCAGCTACGCGGGTTTTTTTCTGAAATTTTGAGACGAACAAAAGTCGTTTATTCATAAATTATCCATAATGATGCATTTTCCGAATTCATATAAATTACGCTCTTTGAGACAGGTTCATCTGAAATTCAAAATTACAAGAAAATTGTCCAATTAAAAAAATCGAAATTTCAAAACGTCATATCTTCGCTTCTAGTATTACTAGAAATCATACTTGTCGAATTCTGGGCCCACCCGGTGACCCGGCTCGGCCCGGCCCGCCCAGTCCCGGCCCGCCCAGTCGGCCCAGCTGATCTTTTGGAAATTTTTGGATGAAAACCAAGAAATTTCACCTCAAACAACGTTTCCTGAGAGCCTTCACAAAAATATCGAAACTTCACAATTTTTCGAAATTTTCATCAAAACTTCAGATCTTTGGGATTTCAGAAGTTTACACGGGCCGACATGGCCGGGCCGGGACGGAGCATTTTCCATATTGATCCGGCCAGGCCCGGCCCGGCCTGGTCCCCTGGCACGCCTTTGTTGTAGCTTTTTTGAGAAATGAAACACTATTATTCACAGCTCATGAGAAGCATACATCAAGAAACGCTAACTGTCTGTTTTTCTGCTTCATCAGTCATGATTTTTCCAGCTCCTCCGTTGAATCAGAGTCAGAAAATTCATAAAAAGTTCGATTTGAACGTCGACAGCTCTGAAAGTAGTGATGACGACGAACCTATTCCAAAAGTACCATTATTCGACAGTTCGGACTCCAAAGATGATGAAGGTTGTTTCCTAAAATTTTCAAAATTGAAAAACAAATATTTCTTCAGATCCTCCTCTCGATCGGAGTCAAAAAAATCGGAAACAAGTAGATTTGGATTCCAGCAGCTCTGAAAGTGATAGTGATGACATGCCCATTCCAAAAGTACCTTTATTTTCGGACTCAGAGAATGTTGAAGGTTGTTTCCTGAAATTTTCAAAATTGAAACAAATATTTTTCAGCTCGGAAACAAGTAGATTCGGACTCCAGCAGCACTGAAAGTGATAGTGATGACACCTCAGAAGATGATGAGGAAGATTCTGACGAGGATGAAGGTTGTTACCTGAAATGTTCAAAATTGAAAAGTAATTGTTTTTCAGATCCCATTGCCCATACCTGGAGAACAACTACACAGCCTACAATCCGCTTGAAGTTCGATTCGGGCGATTCAGATTCCGAAGCTGATCAGAGTAAGTTTTCATCAAATTTTCGAATTTTTCGCGTCACTTGAACAAAGTCACAAGTCAGAAAGTGGCGGCTCCCGGACATTTCGCAACCGGACATTTCGCAGCCGCGACATTTCGCAGCCAGACATTTCGCAGCCAGACATTTCGCAGCCGGACATTTCGCAGCCAGACATTTCGCAGCCAGACATTTCGCAGCCGGACATTTCGCAGCCTCTAATAACGTCAGAAAATCAGAATACTTAGTTCTTATGTTTTGAAAAAAGTATATTTTAATGTCAGAAATTGGATTTTCGAAGAATTCAGCTGAAAAAAAGCAAATTTCAGCTGTAAAAATAGCAAGCAAGAACTCAATCAATTGAAAACGGTTAAATCTTCAGTAGTGATATTTCTTAGAATTGCTTTTTTTCTAGAATTCCAATTTTCTAAAAACTTAAATATTTATAAAAGTAAAAACAAAAGAAGGGGCTTCACGGGGGACCTCAACACCTTCCGGCGTCTAGCTTTCTGGTCCGATTCACCCCTTCTTGACAAGAAAGGAAAGAAATGAGAAATGAGATTATTGAGACAGATGTAGGGTATTGAGACAGGTATCAGGTATTGAGAGAGGTATCAGATATTAGATGTATTTTTTCGCAGCGCGAATCGCCTTTAAATAAGCGAGTCCCGTCAACGGAGCTCCGCTAGTATTTTGCACGACTGCCAAAATTCTTTTATCTTTCGAAATATCTTTCAGCTTTCTCCGGCTAGAAATCTGGAAAAAAACATGATTGATGTTAGTTAACTTTTCTCGAATCTGACCTTATAAGTGGGATCAACATCGAGAGCCTCCTTATCGAACTTCAACTTGCTAGCTTCCTGGCGAAGGCACTTCAGAAGTTCACTGAGAAGTGGAGTGGTTCTTCCGTTTGTATCTCGAACACATCTTTCTAGATTCCTATGATGCGCTTCCACAGAGTTAGTAGTTCTTGGGAGGTTTCTGATAGTTCGATCGGAAACATTCCACGATGCAGGTGGGAACATCAAGGATGGACGTGGTCCTACATAATAACGTCTCATGTAGTTGACGAAATCTGAATCTCAATTTTGATGAACATTAAAAAGCTATTCGCTTACTTGTCATGTCTGGTGTCAATGGAGTTGGCATGCGGCCGACCAACAAATCAAAGTCTTGCTCGACTTTCGCTGGATCCGCGTACGGAAGACAACGAAGAAGGGACCAGAACTGATACAACTGATTACCATGTGTAGTTAGTGTTCCCAAATTATGTTTCTTCATTCGACGGTACCACGCTTGAAGAAGGTGGAAGTAGCAATAGTTTGTCCGAATTCCAGGGAACGCATCCGATACAGCCTTCGATTGTCCCAATTCCAAGTCTAAAATTTGAATTACTCAAGAGTGTGATAAGAAAATTGAGCTTCCGGGTAATTACAAATCACACGTTAATCTTGACGATCAGGTTTCAATTTCTAAGGAAAAAGATACCTCCAAAGAAATCCGATGGATTCCAATTGGGCACCATGGCTTTCAACTTCTCCAAGACGAATGAGTAATCTGCGTTTGATCTTGAAGACATCAAAACATTGACCACCGGAATCGTGGCATCATCAAACTAAAAGACATTAACTTTTTTCAAAACTAGATGATAATATAAAACCTTGGCATGAAGCACCCATAGTTGCACAAATGGAGCCTGTGCCACAGAGAAAGTTCCGTCGGCCAAAAATAATTCTGAAGATTCCAGGACTTCCAGGGACAGTTTGTTTCCAAATGCAGCATGTCGTCCACCAGTTTGTGTTAGAGTGTCGTCAAATAAGAGGAACGGTTCTTGATCTTCAAACAATGAGTTTTTCGACTGCCCAAAAAAATGCTAGCTTACCATTATCTAGACACATTTTGCCTTGAAAAATGGGCTTGGCTGCATCGACAGCTTCGGTGTCAAGACATCGTTCGCCTTGTCGGGCTCGGCCGATGTAACGTTCAAGAGACGATGTTGATCCAGCCATAACTAGTGCGGTAGCTCCGTATTTCATTCTTGTCTCATGCAACATGTCTCGTGGAGGCAGCTTTGTGGATGAAGCTATTTCCTTTAGTTCTAGCCTAGCTTGCTTAGCCTACAATGTTTTAAAACTAAGTTCCTTTTTTTGGTCCAATACATACCTCTACCAATCCATCATTTTCGACATGTCCAGTGTGAGGCTTCAAGAGGGTGATAACACCGTTGTCATCACGGTGACCCTTTGCAGTACATCCGATCGATGTTTGTCTGAAAATTTTACGTTGTCAGATACATACTAAAGTCCAGTTGCAAAAAAATACCTTTCCGAACAATAAAGGAGTTCGACTCCATTAGCAAGAACTTTATTCGTTCGTATCATAAATCCTAAATGCGGGTATATCGGACGAAGATTCCTTTTCGGCATATCTAAATAATGGATAAAAATATTTTAAAAAACAGATAGGGAAAAAAATAAATCCTTTAATCAGTAATAAAACTCAAAAATCAATTAAAATGACAAAATAAAAATGGCAAAAAATGAAACGCAGCTCTTGCTCACTCTTAAATATATTGCTCATGATAAAGTACTGTAGTTATTGCTCATCCTTAAATGAACTACAAAATTTTTCGAAACCTAAGTACTTGGTATTCTGATTTTCTGACGCTATTAGAGGCTGCGAAATATCCGGCTGCGAAATGTCCGGCTGCGAAATATCCGGCTGCGAAATGTCCGGCTGCGAAATGTCCGGCTGCGAAATGTCTGGCTGCGGAATGTCTGGCTGCGAAATGTCGCGGCTGCGAAATGTCCGGCTGCGAAATGTCCGGGAGCCAAAGTGGCCGGTACAATTTAGTAGTACTTGTCGAGTTCTATCATATCTGACTTAGTAGGTAAAAATATTGATTCTAAAAGAAAGTACAGCAAGGGCCACAAAGACCCGGAAAGAGACCAAGTTGGAGATAAAGTTTATGTTAAAAACTACCGTATCATAAATAATGCCACTTGGATTCCAGGTACAGTCCAAAATCGTACTGGACAAACGACGCGCCGCGTCACATTCAACAACACCGTATGCATCATGCCAGCCACGTCATCTCCAGGGAATAACCCAGTGAAGCCTCCACCGCCAAAGCCATCCCGAAAGTCGACTCGGATTATCAACCAACCTCCACGCTTGGTGATCAAACCTAATCAAAAATCGTATCATTGATTTTTGTTTTCTTTATTTCTAGTTTAAGTTTGTAGTCCTAGAAACTCCTGTCCTGAACTATTTAAACTTTCTTGAATCTTGTTTTGTCATGTATCATCCATTCATGAAGTCTCTTCATTGTCCCAATTTTCTTGGTTCTTCTTTTTCTGATTCAAAACTCATGTTTCATGCTTTTCTCACTCCAAGCTTTCTCGCCGTTTTCTTGTTTACTTCTATATCAATTTCAAGTCTCTTCTATATCCCAATTTTCTTTTCTCTTCAGGTATTTGTTAAAGGGGGGGGGGACAGGAGATTTTTCGTAGCATTTTTGTAGCAAAAGTATGCAATCTGACGTGACGGTGTACAACGCTTAATGTCACTCTGCGTACAGCTGTCGTCCTCGCCTTTATGTATGCAATCGGGCGCCGGCTTTTTCTTTGCCCGCGTAGCTCAGCCGGTAGCGGCGCCGCACCCTCATACCTCACACCCACAAGTTCAACTCCTGGAGGGGCATATTTGAACAGAATTTCGAGAACATTATTTTTCTCATGTCCCCCCACCTTTAATTGTTCTTGATAGAAGGAATCCCGAATCAAAATTTTCCGTTTTTTCCAGAAATCTTCTCCACACACAAAAAGTTGGGTCTGAAAATCATCCTCGAAATAAACAGATGACAGCATAAACTTCCCCATGGTCGTTTTTCTGAAAATCGAAATACCATCCTTGAAGCATCACCTAAGATTCTGCCAGACATTTGGGATGGAGAAATTGAGAAAAACTCATCATTTTTCATTTCTACTGATAATATTATCGTTAACCACAAATTTCGGACGGCAAGAGCAACTTGCAATGCCATCACGAGATTTGTAGCTGACGATGTTTAACAAGCGAATCTAGTCGCTGAATAAAAATTGCATATTTCAGAAGTTCTTTATCATAGAGTAGCTGCCACGTGACCCAGACATTGGAAAGCAATGAAGGAGCTGCTGAGTATCTAGAATGATGGTACGGCGGAGCTGATGATCATTGTAGTTATTCACCCAGTGACAATTTCTAAGATGTCTAAGGCCGCTGAAATGAAACCTTCTCGTCCGAGTGATGACGACGCTTTTGCTGGCAAATCGGCAATCGAATCGGTGAATCTTGACATGACAATAGTAGTTTCTTTGAGAATTTGTTTCAAATCAATCAGTGAACCTCCCCGGATATGCAGAACTGTTCCCTGAAAAAGATTAATATTTTCTTTTATCAAAATACAGATAATATAAGACTTACAACACATTTTGGCCAATTTTTCATGCCCAACAGCTACAATCAGCGATGAAAATAAGCTTTAGAACGTTATAATGTCTTTGCTGTTTTCAGAAAATAAATTTGAACTGAAATAAGATAATGTGATGAAGAAAAAGCGGAACAGTCTAGACGTCTTTGGTGAAGTCTTCTATGCTAAACCAGGCGTGCCTCCGTTATTTCGGAGTGTCGTTCGACTAGATGTGCGCGCGCACACCAGATGTGACAAGGTCGTCAACTTTCAGCTCAATTAACTCTACTCCTGTCAAAAAAGTCCAAAGTTTGTCAACTGTGAAATTATTTCTCATGTTATCACCAATATTTTATCTGTTGACCAATTTTTTACATCTTTCACAGAAACCGAGATAATTGAGCTCAAAGTTACCGGTGTGGTGGGCTTCTATCAGAGTAAATATGGTATTTCTTCACGATTTTTAATAGACTCTAGTGAATTTTCAGAAAGAAAATCTCCTGCTGAAAGTCCTGCTGAAAGTTTCCTGCTGAAAGTTCAATATCACAAACATTACATCATTGCTGAATCATTTTATACAGAATATTGTGAAACGTTTTTTCGTTAATTTTAGTTAATAGAAATTTAATAAAAAGTGAATTTAGTATGATTACCGCATTTTCTCTAATAGAAGCCCGTTAGCTTTGAGCGTAATTATCTCAATTTCGGAGAAAAATTTCAAAAAGTTGTCATATACGTAAAATTGTTTCTGATATCATCACCAATGTTTTATCAGTTGACAGAATTTTGATATCCACATAAACCGAGATGAATGTGTTCAATGTTGATGGTTTGGCTGGGTTGGTATCAGAGAATTACGGTACTTTGCTAGATTCTTGTAAAATTTTAGAAATAAAGTCATTTCCTCCAAAGAGTTCACAATGATACACATGACATCCATTCTGAATCATTGTCAACAAAAGATCATGAAAAGTTTCATTTTAAATTTTGTCGGTCGAAAATTGACACAAAGTAAATAGAGTATGATTACCGCATTCATGTAATGGAAGTCCGCCAGCTTTGAGCTCAATTATCTCGATTACTGTGAAAGATATGAAAAATCTGTCAACTGATAAAATATAGCTAATCATCTGATAAATAAATCAGTTAACACAATTTTGATATCTTTCACAAAAATCGAGATAATTGAACTCAAAGATGACGGTTTTCGTAAGCTTCAATTCAAGGAAACACGGTTATTCATTTTTTGTAATTATTGTCAATAAATACTTCAGAAATGCAGTTAACGCACTTTCATCTTACTTTCTCCGAGTATATTCGAAAAAGTACGTTCTAGTTATAACCTTTCTTGAGTACAACTCCTTCTTCAGAAGTTTGATCTCCTGTCACATTGATAATACTGATAAGAAACATATACAAATCAGAGATCAGCTTCATTGTAACAAACGGAATACTTTAGATAAAAATATGTATCAATCTATAACCTTTCATCTATAATTTGGTCTGTTTGAGATATACTTTCAAAGCAATCAGTACTTAATTGATCAATTATAGGTGAAGTCGTTACATAAGTGTTATTTCCGTTTGGAAGTTGAATGGTATAGAGATTCAAATGGATTACACCCGATGGAGTCATTATATTTTGTGTTTGAGGTTGAGCTGGATACAATTGTTGTGGACGTTGTGGAATTTGCGTCTGCTGTTGAGACGCTGGAGCTGGCGGAACTTGATGGACCTGTGGTCCAGTATACTGTTGAAGCAGCTGTGGAGGTAGCATGATTTGTTGAGGGACCGGTTGAGCAACAGGCCCCGAGTTGATATTAAAAATGGGTTGCACCGCCGGAGTGGGCTTGTTATCGCTGAAATGAATGAAAGTCAGGACTTTTATGGTGTTTGAAATGTCATTTCGGTTTCTTACTCGTCTATGTACACAGATGATGATTTTCGGGTGACTTTGATGTTTCGCCAGGTGCTCCGGAAAATGGGTAAAAGGAGAACACTCGCAAAGAAAAAGATGATGAATAAGCAGCCCCAAATCAGAGACACTATCTGGGTATCTGAAATTTTTTTGGTGATTTCAAGGATTTTTGGGGTTTGGGAGGAAAAAGTATTTTTCCGTTGATTTCCAATCATTTTCATCATTTGTAGGAGTCTGGAGCTCGGCTGTTGAGCTTCCGACCACTTTAACATTCATGGAATAAGTAAAACTGATCTAGATTGAAAATTTTGCATTTACAGAGATTATTTGAAAAGTCCTATTTTTCAGCTATCTTTTTATTTTTTTCAGAAATCTGCAAATTGCTGAAAAATTTAGAAAAAACTTCAAACAATTATGTAAATGCAAAAATTTGAATCTAGGTTTGTTTTATATCCTCCAAAATTTTCCAAGTGATCGGAAACTTGTCAGTGAAGCTTCAGACTCTTGAAATATGTCAAAATACTAAAAATTTTTCTGAAAATTAGGTTTTCTTATATTTTATGGACTGCTACTGTAATTTTACGGAATTTCTATTTGAATGTTTGACCAATTCATCTAACTAACATCCATAACAACTCTCATCCAAGTTGTCGACACAGAACCAATATATAAAAGCCGTTTTCGGATCGAGTACCCAGGATAAAATCCAAATTGAGAATCCTAATATGGTGAAAGCAAATGCGATCTGTAAAAATACCCAATATTTTTAACCGTGTTCACTTATTTTTACTTCCATTCCACTATAAATAGTCATTGAGATAGTGGATTTGAATTGATGAATTGTGATCATAAAGAACAAATGGCTCAAGATGGTTAGAGCCATTGGAATCAGACCCCATAATTGTCCATAAATCAGGAAAAATATGGAGAACGTCAACTGGAAAACCATGGTCGCACAACTGGCAATAATTGCGATGTACTGAAATGTATATATTTTTTTCGAATTTTTCACTTGTTTAAAAACTCACCTGAACATTCACACATCCGCAATACGTCTCCTTAACCCTTATATATTTTTTCATGTTTTTATTTTTACGAGACTTAGAAGATGAAGATAAATGAAAGGAATTGTGAGCTCGCAGCATGTAACTAAACAATGCGCATTCATTTTAATCGGTTTCTTATCAGCGCAAAAAGGTTTTTTGGGGGTGTTGTAGAAAAGGAGAGCGAAAATTTCACCTTTCATTGATAAAGAATGAGCGAACTGCGTTTGTGATGTCAAAAGAAGGCATTTCCAAATAGAGATGATCACACGAGAGGTGAGAAAATCGGATTATGGTTTGAAAGGTCAGACTAAATTATTTTTGCAGGGAGCAGCATAGACCAAACCACAGAAGTGATAAGTGGTTTTTCTGCAATCAAGGAACAGAGATCCGAGACAAAGTTTTTGGGACAAAATGATGAAACAACTGAAAACTGAAATTTTTGGGTCCATCGGAAGCGAATAGTCCCAAATTGGGACCCCCTGTCAAATGATCGGGCCATCGGCTTCAACGAGGTACCCATGGTCCTATGGATTATAAGAACGGTCCCAACATGACTACCGCGGTCCCATTCATCTGACCATAATCCCATCCCAACTGATCATGGTCCCATTCCCAAAATGTACTTGAATGCATTATTAGAATGAAAAACACATTTTAAGCAGAAGAAGTTAAGAGGAATTCGAAAAGAATCAGACACCGAAAATGTATGTTTTGTAAAAGTTTAAACTTTCAAGCTTCAAAAATTTTCAGATTATATACTTGTGAAACCTTGCGATGTAGAAAATTCCAGATTTTAAACTTATAAGATTCTTTTTTTTCATCTTTTGGAATTTCTCAGTTTTTTTAAATGTTATATGGCAATCTTTTGAGGTTGACCCGACTTTTCTGCTTCTTATATGTATATCAATGTTTGGAACTTGTGGTCAGCATGACATCTTTCAAGGTTTTGAAAATGATCAGTAGTTCTTTTTCAAGACATACGGTACCGGTCAGAAAAAATATTAAAAAACATATTTTTCGGATCACTTTCAGCCATTTCAATTATTAGGTTGAACAGAAAGTTTCTTTCTTTTTGGAAGGGTTGTTTTTGAGCCTCGATTTCTGGATTTCTAGATGGTTTACCAGGTCAATCTTTTTTTTGTTAGAGAGCTGTGTTCAGTGTCTATTAGATCGTAGATTTTCAAATTGTTATCTCACTTTGTGTTGGAGAAATGACGATTCTTTTGGTCCTTATCCGACTGCACAAAGACAACATGATTTTATTTATAATTTTATTTGGTCGTCAAACACCTGGTATTCACAAACAAATGGTGGATCTATATAAGGGATATGTTCCGTCATTGTCTACAATTTTTGTTGGGTTCGAAAATTTCCACCCGGGAGAGTTCAGTTCGAAAGATTCCGACGACCCAGTGGGTTGCATTTCGACCAATTGCTGAAAGTCGGGAAGGCGGATCCATTTCAAACCACTTGTAAAACGTCAAAGGCATTGTCCGTTAGTCAATCAAATATTGTGTATGGCTTGAAGTCTCTTGGCAACTTCAAGAACTGGGTCGATTTTTATCCCATGCTCTGAAGGACTACGACATGGATTTCCATGTGGATATGAGCATGTTTCTCTTATCATTTCTTCATACGTTTAGTTGGGTGGGGGATCTAATGACCGTAGATGAGAAGTGGGTAAGCTACTCTAACTATGTGCGGAAGAGTCAGTTGATTAAGAAAGAAGAGCTAGCTCTGGACGTTCCGAAACCAAAATTTCACGTGAAAATGGGTATGTTCTAGGTTTGATGGTCTGTCCAAATAATGGCGAGTGGGGATTTTTATATTAAAGTACCATTATAACCGCCGCATTGTATAGTTCCTAATTAGAGAAATGGATTCTGGCAGTCAAACCGGAACAAGGAGAAAATCCCAAGTTTCACTTCCAGCACCCCAGTGCGAGATCCCCCGTGACTAGAGGTATCAGCCAAGAATTCATGTCGTTTGACCGAACTATTCTTTTGTATTCACCGTGTTTTCCAAATTTTACCCTTTCAGATAAATAGTCACTTGGGGCTCTTAAACGTCATCTTGATAGAAAATACTCCAACTGAAAAGATGATATAAAAAAGGAGTTGACCCACGTTTTCAATCGCGGCCCTCCTCTTTGTAGGCCTATGAAATCAGGAAATCACCGGAGCGTTACCAGGCAGCTATCGATGCTTATGAACACTACTTTTATTGATCTAGTCCCCTCAGCTTTAAGAAAAATTTGATCAAAAATATTGCCAAAAAAGAAAGAAACTTTCTGTTCAACCTAATAATTTCGAGGGTTTGGAGGTCGGTTTTCAAGTTTCGAACCAATTTGAAAATTTCGGAAGGTGTAAAACAAACTTTTAAGTTTAAAAATTGGAGGCTTTTCATTCACAGAATTTTTCGAAAATTCGATGTTTTCCAGATATTTGTCGATTTTTGAAAGAAGTGTTTTTGGTCTGGTTTTGTACAAAAGACGTTAAAAACAGGTGTTTTTCAGAAATCGCCAAACAGCTGAAAAATCAGAACTTTTCAAAAAAATTCTGTGAATGTAAGATGTTTAATTTAGGACTGTTTTGCATCCTCCAGTTATTTTAAAACAATTGAAAACTTACTAGCCGAGCTCCAGACTCATGAAAACGGTCGGAATGGCCGAAAATCAACTGTAAATATGTTTTTGCGTTTATTATTGACTAAGAATCATTCGACAGATTTCTATATTCCTAGGAAAGTTTTGAAACCTTCTTTTCATCAGGTTACTGTTGCAAAAATTTCCAAAATCAGAATTTCTTCTCTTTCTAATTTTACAGAAAATATATCCTCGTCGTTCTCCACACTTCCTTGAAACATTATCTTCGCTCATTACACATTGCTCTCAATCATCTTTTCCTCCTCGCGTGCCTGCTCCTGTCTAGGGGTCGCACCTGACCGTTGCTTGGCGCACATTAAATTATGAGAAGCTCACTCACTCGAGAGAAACTAATCGCAGCTAGTCATACTCATCATCATCAATGTCACAAGTGTCACATTCTGTTCCTCCTCGTTTAATATTCAATCTTGTTACTCTCCACACCCCTCTCTTCCGTATTTCTGAATGTTTTCTGGACTTTTTGTCATTTTCACCTGCCACAAAATTTGTACGAGTAGTAGTATTAGTAGCCTGAAAAATAGTCCGTATAGCTGGAGGCTAAGAAAACAAGTTTAGCTTTCGTCGCCGTCAAAACTTGCATGCATTCTTAACTTTTCATCAAGTTGTTGAATGAATTGGCGTGGAGGAGAAAAAAGCCGGAGACTGGTCCGTCCCCACACTACGATTTGTTTACGGTGACAGAAGTGCCAAAAGCTTTTTTGTGCCCGGCGGCGGCTTATTTGAAGATTTCTTTGGGTGTGAGAAAAAGAAAAATGTTATTTCATGTCGGAATTCTTTATGAGGTAGTCGTCACCTCTTGAGTAAATATTTCAACATCACAGCAGGATTTCATCAGATGTTATTAGTTGGCTGAAGTGTGAAAATCTATGAAAATTAAAAGTATGTGTAGGCATGACCATGTTAACATTTTGCAAAAAAATTTCCGAACAGGATCAGGTGGACTTCTATTTTTGATAATTAATTTTTGCCAGTTTCTGTTAATTTGCTTAAAAAATTCTCTCGAAATTTGTGAAATGTGTTTTCTGTCTCTCATACAGTTTTTTTCACACATTTTCAAAAAAAAAACATATACTAATTTTTGTTTTATCTATCTAATTTTTTGAGATTTGGTTGATTTGATTCACCTAATTCTCAGATTTTTTCAGAAATCGATCCAGTCTAAGTTTGGCTTAATGATCAAAAATTTTCGTAAACTTTCATTTCGAAGCTTGAAATTCAGAAATTTAGATTTTGAGAATTTAAGAAATTTCAGTGTATCAAAATATTAGAGTTACAGTAATTCCAGAAACTTCAGGTATTCGCAAATTTTAAATTTCTGGAATTTCTGAAATTCCTCATTTTTTCAAATTTCTAGAATTCCTGAATTTCAGAACTTCAGAAATTTCGAAAATTCAGCAATTTCAAGAAATCAAAAATTTTCAAATATCAAAAATTCGGAAAATCAGAAATTTCTGAAATTCTGAATTTCAGAAATTTCAGAAATTTCCGAATTCTCAGAATTTCAAAATTATCAGAACTTCCGAAATTCAAGAGTTCTGGAAGTTTCAGGAATTCAGAATTTCGGAATTTCAGGATTTTATAATTTCAGAATATCAGAAATTTCTGAAATTGTGGAGTGGAATTAAGGAATTCTAGAAATTTGAAAAGTTTCAGAAATCTTAGAAATTCAGATTTTCAGAAGTATAAAAAATCAAAACTTTATGAAGTTCAAAATTTCATAATTTTAGGAAATTTAAAATTTCAGAGACTCGATAATTTCTGAAATTAAATAATTTCAGAAATTCATTATTTTCAGTTAAATAATTTTTTTCAAATGTTTGTTTCCTGGAGTTCCATTTTCTCGATTTTTCTGGAATTTCTTTTTGCATAATTTCTTTATAATTTTCAAATGTCTTGGCTATTTTTCTATTCTCACAAATTTCAAAATTTCTTATATATTTCACTTGTAAAGACAAACTTGATACCCACATCATTTTCCTTCTAAAAAGTTGCAAAATATGTACACGATTTCCACACAAATCTTGAGTTTCTCCAAATTCAATTTGATTCAATTTCATTTGGAGATAGAGAGAGAGTGAGAAGTCAAAATTTGCTTCTCCCTCTCCCTCCAAGATGTATATTTTTGTATTCTCGCTTTTCTTAACTACCACTTCTCTCCCCCCCCCCTCTTCCATCTGTTGCATTGTTTCATCAAGACCGCTTCACATATGGCGCTCTTCTTTTCACCTGACTCAGCAATTAGTGCATTATTCATATAGAAGGCCTCCAAAACCGCAGGCTCTTCCGTTTCCGGCACCCCAGCACGGCCCCTTTTTAGCACCTTATGTATATTTCCTGTTTTCGCAAACACCGTTGTATCCTATTGGGGCCCCATTTGCACATATTCCTTATGAAAGAGCTCATGGTTAAAACAAAAAACTATTACATATATGTAGTATTCTATTCTATTCCTTTTTTTTCCTTTTTCCGTGGCCTATTGTTCTATTGTGCACCCCAAAATGCAATGTGATTCCACTACTGTATATGGTATCTATGTAGTATCACTTGAAACCGAGAGCGTGGTTGTTGAAGTACATAGAAGGGTGGGTTCTTCGGGTTCTTGAGGTGTGTCGTCGTCGTTCTCTTCAGGTTGTATTGGATGTATCACTAGACGGGATGAGTGTTCCTCTCTCCTCACTTGTGTGTTATTCGAGCAGCGAATGAGCAAACCCACTTGGCTGTTTACGGGTATAAGACACAACAGCTACCTGTCATGCGGGGGGTATAATGTGGACATTAGGCATCAACAGCTAGTTGAAAGTTCAACAGTACTTGAGAAATCCGAGATATCAGCTTGAAAACTTAAACACATACACACACATGCAAAAAGAAAAAGGGGGAGAAAAAGCCCATCAATAATGTTACAACCTCAAGCTGTCATTTTGTGAATGATTGAGCACGTTGAGTTTTTGAATGATCACACATACACTGAATTTCCGGCGAGAAAATTATCTTGACACTTTCATCTATATATCTTCTTCTTTGCCATTTTTTTCTGGCAACATTTTATTTTTCCTGAATGTCTTTTTGGTCCGTCTCCTTATTGGTATTCCTTCTCTTTGCTTGCTCACTCTACAGTGGCTCGTATTTACACGTCGGCTTAAGTTGTCTATTTGGATTACAGTTTTGTTAACATGTGTCCTCTTGCTCTCGGAGGGTGGGAGAGAAAGTCGGTGGTCAATATTATTGGCTCGTCAGCTGAAGTTAAGCAGTGATGTTATTTTTCTTAGTGGTTCTAGAGTGTTTCTTTTTTTTCCTGTTGAAAAAAAATTGACATTTATTAGTTTCAGACAGTTTTATTGGTGGAAAATTCAGTTTTCGACTAACTTCTTAAAGTACCGTATTTACTCTGATAGAATCTCACCCTATACGTGCACTTTAAGCTTAATTATCTCGTTTCCTGTGAAAGCTAATAGACATCTGCTAAGAGATAAAACGTAGCTGATATTGTGCTCAAGAATTTATCAGTTGATAAGTTTTTTGTATCTTTGACAGAGACCGAGATAATGGATCTCAAAATCAAGAGTCAGGACCCCTTCTGTTACAGGTTCTACTATATGAAGAAGTTTAGATAATTTTTCATCAGTTTTATTGTGGAATATTGCATTTTTGACTAATTTCGAACAAATTCATAATTTGCGATTTTACAAACAAAATCTAGAAAACTTCATATTTCTCAAAATAATTTGGAGCCGTAGAGCTTTTAGAAGTGAAAAAATCGAATTTTTGAGAGAAAATCAAATTTCATGAAATAATGGTGAATTAAAGCAAACTTTAAAAATGATATCTAGTTTTTCATAATCCACTAACAATATTTTTAGACGCCTCTCAATTGAAAGTTAATAACTTCCACTAAAAGAAGGCCGCCCTAATCGTTATTTTTGAGCTCAATTACCTCAATTCCTGTGAAAGATATCAAAAATGTGTCAACTGATAAAGTTTTAGTGATATTATGATGAATAATTTATCAGTTGACTACTTTTAGCTATCTTTATCAGGAAATAAGATATATGGGCTCAAGGTTGAGAGTTTTTAGGTTCTTTTATTACATTTTTTATAACTACAGTATGATAACTAGTGTTTCATAATCCATTGCCCCTATTTCTAGACCCACCGGAATTTAAAATGCTTTTTAATCCTAGAATTCATTCTCTACAGTAATCCTAAACCCACTTCCTGTCACTCACATATCCAACTTAAACCCACCCCATCAAACCCAATGGATTATACAACTCTTTCAAACCTCATTAGTAGATGCCAAATGACTTATGCTAACACCTCATTGTCTAAGATTAGAGTCAATTTAGGAACAGTGGGACCACCTGTTTCTTACATCTCTCGTGGGACATCATCTAATCCTGAAAACCGACAACGTCTGTCACTCACAACGAACGACAAAAAAAGGCGAGATACCCATCTCTCCCTTCTTCCTTCCCGTCTCTCCCGTACACGGCAGGCCAAACCAACTCACCGTGTATCTCCTCCCGGTCCACCTTTTTCGTGTTCTTCTTGTTCTTGTTCTTCTCCTACTTGTCTTCTACTTTCCCGACGTTGACTACCGAGAGCCTAGTCATCTTCATTAACTGCCAGTGCGGGGTGTCTCCCCGTCTCTCGTCTTCTCACACTCTCTCGTCCACCATCACCCAACACCAACTAGGCCCCTCCCACCCTCCTCTCGGGTCTCTCTCTCGCAGATGTACGCACATCGTAAATCAAAATTTCGCCAAGTCGTCTAGGCTATAAATCATTCGGCGTGTTTTGCGGCGTGTTCTATCCAACGAATTAGCGTGAACATTCCGGAAGTCTAGTAGATGAACTTTACCTATATATTCTGAAAGCCCTCTTTCAACATGACTGGTCAGTTTTTTTCTTCTATCTAGAAAACTTGAAACCTAGCTTTAAAAAAATATTTATTTTCATCACTTGGCACTTTCTTATCGTCTTTAGAGCAGTGTGAAAGGAATTTAAAGCGATTAGCAAGGTGTTAAAATAAACTAACACTATCACAATGACCATCATTCTATCCTGAACTCTATTTTTTTGGCTTTCAAACCTTTCAAACTTCCTCAATTTTTATAAAATTGTGTTTCCAGCAAAACTATTTTGTTCCAAGAAACCATTTTTCAGACCAATTCAAAATGGGTGCAGTATTCCTGTTGATCATCACCATGGTCAACTCGGCAATCATTCGACCGCATGTTGTGGAGGCCGCACGTGGAAGTGAGTGTTGAAACCCCCCCCCCCCCGCATCGTAAAATTGTTGAATTCAATTAGCGTCTCCCGTTGAAAACGTAGATTACGCGCAATGCTTTTCGCCTCTTGACCCGCTGCGATGTCCCCATGTCAAGGGCTAATTTGCCATATGCACAGTTTTTGTGCTTGTTTTCCTTGTTGGGTCCCGATCCACTTCGCACACTAATTCCTAAGATGGTCCGTATGTCATGGTGTTTCGAAAAACCGGGCAAATTGAACCGAAAAACCCCGAAAACGCCATCCAAAAAGAAGCATTTTTGATTGACACTTTGAATCCCAAGGAGTCCCAAAGTGAAACGCTGAGCTGGCTGTGTGTAAAAGTGAATTTCAATGAGACATGTTCCTCTCCCCCCAGTTTCTTGTCATTGCATAATTTATAATTCATATTCCATATTTCCGATTGGTTGACTAGATTAGGAAGAATTTCCGTCCGTTTCCCAAGAATTGATACGCATTTCTGATAAGACAGTGTAGATAAGTTAGATATGTCAGTCACCTCGCCGGTAATTATGTAACTCTAGGGGAACACCATCTCAAGGATATGAGAGCGCCAATATCATAATTATTCTTATTCTATATGCCCATTTTCGACCTGATATACGATCTGCTAGATGTATTTGAGAAAGTGAGTGTGCAATCGGAGAAGAAGAGGGGATAGGTAATTGGAGTGTATTACGAAAGGACCAACGAGCCCATAATTACGCAACGATGTGCTATGCAGTGACTGCAATTGCGCCACCATTCCCTCCACCAGAATAGTAGGACAACTGACCAACATGCATACCTATTGTTCTGGGGTTGTGCGCAACCACAGAACAGACGGAAGCCCCATACTTGAATTCTTAGAAGCAGCTCCCCCTTCTGTCGTTGTATTCATCCCCACTTAATTACAAATTTGAATCAAGAAAAGAGGGGACGCGGAGCAGCAGAAGCAGCACACGGTTAATTGGTTAAGTGCGTTCTACGTGAAAAGCTGTCGGCGGGATGGGTTTTGTGTGAATGGCAGAGAATATTATTAAAAGATTTGCGGCGGTTTCTAGTAATTGAACATTTTGTGTTCTTGAGCTTAGAAAAGCGGCGTAGAGAAACGAAGTAGGGGCGAGCAAGTTAAGAATTAAGCTAGCAAGTTTTAAGCTCCATTACCTCAGTTCTTATGAGAGATGTGAAAAAGCTGTCAACTGATAAAATGCTATTCTTAATATCACCAATATTTTATTATTTGGCAAACTTTTGCTATGTCTTATCGTAACCGAGATATAAGAATTCAATATTTGAATATAAGGTAGCATTCTATTAGAAAAGCTTACCCCATACGTATATTTCGAGCTCAGTTATCTCTGTGCTTTAACAAAAAAAATGAAAACATTATCAACTGATAAATTATTCATCACAATATCACCAATATTTTATTAGTTGACCAATTTTTTATATCTTTTATAGGAACCAAGATAATTGAGCTTAAAATACACGTTTATCGTAGCCGTAAATGACCTTATGGAAAACCGCCCTCTACCTTCAAGCTTAATTATCTAGATTCCTGTGAACGATATGAAAATTTTGTTGACTGATAAAATGTTAGCCGTAATATCACCAACAGTTTTACAGTTAACCAAAAGTTCAGATCTCTAACAGAAATTGAGATGATTGAGCTCAATGTGCCATCGTTTATAATTCCAAGAATGAAACTCATAGTGCATTTTGAGCTCAATTATCTCGGTTCCTACTAAGGACATTGACAAGTTATCAACTAATAAATTAATTATCACATTTGCACCAATATTTTATCAATTGACAAATTTTCGATAACTTTCATAAGAACGGAGATCATTAAGCTCAACGTGCCGCATTTTTGGCATTTTCTCGAAAATGTGGAAATTGTCAAGAAAAACACCCTTGCGAAGACCAGATTTGTAATTTTCATCCGATTAGTATCAACACCGATCCATCTCAATCTTTTCAACTTTGTCTTCTTCTTAGAATAGAAGATCTCGACGCGTTTCCGGAAGAGGGAGAATCTTCATTAGCATTCCATTCCGGGGCCGCTCTCTTTCTACTAATTGCAGTCTCAATTTTCAAATCTTGAAAGAAGTAGTGTTAGGAAAAGAAGGATCTTCCTCAGAAGAAGTTGAGAACATCTCGAATTATTAGGTTGGCCAGAAAGTAACTGTCCCTTTTTTGATTCGCGAATAACACAAAAACGAGATTAATCCAAGATTGACAGTATGTACCGTCGTGGTCCACAACATATTGCCAACATTCAGGTAACCTGTGGATACCATACCTCCAACAGCCAGCTAGCTGCGAATCAATATATTTTGCATTGCAGTTTTTTATCTCATTTTCAGTGTAAATTATTTTTCCTCCCGACTGCGTTGCATATCTCCAAATAACCAATAATAGAAGGGCCAAATCAGGAGTTTAAGGGGCGCAAAGAAAATCCGTCCAGCTAAAGCGGTCCAGGACTTACTTGACTTTCCGTGGAACATAGGATCTCGCTTCGTTTAAAGATAGTCAATTCAGTCCTAAGCAGTTTCGAATGGATGGCTTTCCACATTTATTACACTCCACACTTGACCCTTTTATTATTGGACATTTGGATATATACAACACCACCCGGAGGGAAAATAATTTAACACTGTCGATGAGATAAAAACTGCTTTTTAGGACTTCTTTGATTCACAGCTAGCTGGCTGTTGGAGGTATGGTATCCACAGGTTACCTGAATGTTGGCAACATGTTGTGGGCCACGACGGTACATACTGTCAATCTTGAATTAGTCTGGTTTTTGTGTTATTCACGAATCAAAAAATGGACAGTTACTTTCTGGCCAACCTAATACCTCGGAGCCCACTCGCAATTAGCTGCCTTTTCATTACTTTGTAAGAAGCATCGTTTCTCTCCGAATGCGCGAGCCAGCTGCATTGTGTCGCCTAATGTTTACCATTCACGTGTCCATTGCACAAGTGAGAGCTCAACACCATTCTATATATCCCCTCTCTTCCACTTACTAAAATACAATCCAAACAAATAAGTGAGAGATAAACATAGATATATATTTAGCAGCGGAGAAGGGGGGGGGGGATATGCTGAATTTCTATTCACTACTATAGGTTTTAGAGACGCATCCATGCATATAATTTTGGAATTGAAATGCCCTCAAGCATAGAATTTGAATTTTGACAAGTTTTCAGTTTGAAACTTCATGTATACATGGAATTTGAATGGGGAGTTGGAGACGTCGGAATACGGTAGAAAAGATGTCAATCATGAATCGCGTCACCTGTCCAGTCAGTTTCTTTCTCCCGTTTTTAGAAGACAGGACAGAGACAAAGAAACGATATTGGATACTTTTTCTTTGAGTCGGCAAAAGTCAAATAATTGTAATAATGTAATTCAAGACTGCGAGGGGCGAGCACCTGTGCACTTATTAATTATGAGGTGGGGGTCCCCGGAGAGCAAGTGCTAATGAAGATTGACTGCTGGTGGGGTAGGGATAAGAAAATTAGAAAATGAGACAATAGACCAAAAATAATAGGCCAATTTTCACAGCAGGGTGTTGATCTAAACCTCAAATTACCATCATATGGGTTTTTTCAGTGCCACCACGTATGCACAATGTGGAGACCAAATTTCGAATCCCGCTGGGCCAAAAGCAATTCAAGCTGGTTTGCCCTATCATCACAGTCCTGGAAAAAGACAATACTATGATCCAATGGTCAAAAAATGGGGAACAGGTATGTTAAAAATTCTTTTATCTTCTCGATCTTCCTACCAATCTCCGCCGCCGCTACCATCCCGGTAGTATACTACCTCACTCATTTTAGATATATGTTAGTATGTGTGGCAAGGTCATCCATCATTGTCGTTTGTAATGCCGAGTGTGATGGAGTGCGGCAGTGGTAGTGGTGGGTGCCAAATGCAGCGATTGAATCAGTGTCCGGGGGAAAAAGAGGGGGGAGGAAAATGAAACTTTTTAAAACGGATGTACTACTAACATACTAGATTATGGACTTCCTTCCAAGTCCCCGGGGAACCAACCAAAACATAATCAATCATAGAAATGAGGACCATATTTTACAGCTCGACTGGGACAGTCAGTATAAGTTGTCCAAGGATGGAAAGGAGTTGAAAATGAAGTCGGTGAAATTTGAAGATAGTGGAAGGTACCAATGTCAGGCGACAAATGGATTTGGACACAAAACTATGGAATTCATCGTTCATGTACACGATCAAAATGATAAGGAGAATTCTGTAAAGGATTATTTGGTTTTGTCAAATACAAGTGAGTTGCTAGCGGATTATTTACAAAATACTGTTTTTTAAAAGAAAAATTCACTATATATGTGCTCTTTGAGCTCAATTATCACGGTTCCTTCGAGAGGTGTCAGAAAACTTTCAACTGATAAATTATATATCATAATATCACTAATGTTTTATCAGTTGACAGATTTTTGATATTTCTCATAGAAAACTAGGTAATTGAGCTCACACGTATGTATAAGGTAGCATTCTGTCAGACCCCACCCTATACGTGAGCTTTAAACTAAATTATCTTGATTCCTGAGAAAGTTATGAAAACATTTTTCACTAATAACTTGTTTATCATAATATCGGAAAGATTTTATCAGTTGAATAATTTTTCATAACTCTCGTTGGAGCCGGGATAATCGAGCTCGAAGTACACGTACAAGGTGGTAGTAAATGCTCTATGACGCCTTCATATACCTTGGCTTTGAGCTCAATTATCTCGGTTCTTTCAAGAGATATGAAAAAAACTTAACCGATAAATTGTTTATCATTGTGTCATTAATATTTTATCAGTTGGCGACTTTTTGATATCTCTAATAAGAACCGAGATGATTGAGCTGAAAGTGCACGATATAAACCAAATTCGACTCCTAAACCCAATTTTAAAAAGTTTTATCTAATCTTTCTTTCTTTGCAACACACTAAAAACTCAAGAAAATTTCTTGCAGCCGCCAGCCCCAGTTGGTTGATTGACATGAACTCCGAATGGCGATCGCCTATCAAGATCAACACGGGAGGCAAACTCGAGTTGCGTTGTCCGGCCCAAGGAAACCCATTGCCCGAGATTCGATGGTATCAGAACGAGATGGAAATTAGCGAGAGTGAGTGACACCGGAAATTCATGCAACATTTCAAAATGAAAACCTTTCAGAAACTCACAAACACGTCTCATCCATTGCTGTCGAACCTGTTGATAGCTCCCACAGTGGAGTCTACAGATGTGTAGTGGAGAATTCGTTGGGATCTTTGTCATTTGCTTTCGATGTGACTGTTGGAGACTTTTTCGATCCACCAACAACAGATATCACAGAACATCAGGAAACCGCTATGGAGCCCATCATAGACCAACCATACAATATTAGTGTCTATGCTGGGCACACAGCTCAATTCCAGTGCAAAGTCAAGTCTAATGAAAACACGATTATCAAATGGCTCAAAGAAGTGTCGGATCCAGCTGCTATCCGTCACAAGGACCCAAATGCTACCGTAATCCATGCCAATGGAATGAACCTTTTGGTTTTGGATTATATCCAATCAGAATCCACAATCCCAACTGAAGACATGGATAATGTGTATACAAATCGTCTCACAATTCATAAGGTTGACTATCAACATGCTGGAAAATACATTTGCGTTGTTACCAGTGCCCAAGGACAGATTGTCTACAAATCTGCCGAGTTGAAAGTGCTATCTTCCTATGATTTCACCTTCCCATTCAAGTCCGACGGATTTCTGGTTGTTCTCGCTGTTGTTGTCTCTATCTTTGTGTTCATCGTGATTCTGGCAATAATCTGGCTGAAGAAAAACCAAGAATCCACGACAAGAGATCAAGACCTCAAGCCACCACCACCACCACGAATGCCACCACCAGCTGCTCCACAGGAAAATGATTGGTCCAGTGACAGAACAATGCACTCATCAAAACCGCTCCTCTTGCATAATTCAATGTTCAAACAACCGAACCCAATGAAGTACCATGCGGCGACAATGGATCGAAACAATTTGATACGAGCAGAAAGACGTAAGTTGTTTTTTTTTTGAGGGAAAATCAATACTAATTGTTTCTATATTTTCAGGATTTGACGAGATGTCAAACGTCTATGACAACAGTACCGTACACCCGTATTGGACACAACAAAGGAACAATAATTCGATATACAATGGCGGTTATCGAACATTAGAAGTTCAACACCATCGAAATTATCCAACGTCAGATGAGTACACGGACCAGGATATGTTCTACTACAAATAAACCTCCCTTTTTACTCTTCTTTTTTTCACGGGTTTTTCCTTTTGCCACAATTTTTCTCTCTGTTCTCAGAGCTCTATTTATGTACCCTACGGGTTCAATTCTTCCCCATGTCCTAGCCACTTTGTTTTCTTATTCTTCTCTCAGGATCTTAACCTTTTTATTTGTTCACCGAGCTTAATTTTAATTTACTGCATTGTCAGACCGGTTACTACACAACATCTCGAAGCTCGTGTGTCATCGATTGAGCTTAATTATTTTTCAAATAATAAATAATTTTCTTTGTTGAGTTTTAAGATAAGACATGAAACAACATAAAAGTCGAGAACGTTTTGCCAATAAGTTTTGGCACGTTTTGCCAATGAGCCTTAAACAAAAAGAAAAAGATAAAAGGATTTTGGATGCTCCTTTGGTGACAGAAAGAAACCTGAAATTCGAAAAATCAACCGTAAATGTGTCGAAAAGAAAACCGAAATAGGATTTTCTTGAAATCGAAAATGTGTTCCATCAAAAAAACTTGATACTTATCCATAAGATAAACAAAAAATCGTTCTTGATTTTCACCGCATTCAGAAAAATGGAGCTTTACCCTCAAGTTTTCAATCATCTTGAAACTTTTGGAAAATGTAGTACTGACCTAGTTGGTACACTTTGCATTTACAGAATTCTTAGAAAATGTTTAGTTTTTTAGTTAATAGCCGAATTCTGAAAGACCAGTTTTTTTTTTCAATTTTTCGTACAAAAAACAATTAAAAAGGTGTTTTTTCAAAAACAAGCAATTACCTGAAAACTCGGAATTTTCGAAAGTTTTTTGTGAATGCAAAGTTTTTGATCTAGGTCTCTTTTACCCCCTTCAAAACTATTCTAATGAAAGGATAGTTGACATCCCAGCTCCAGACTTCCGAAAAAGGTCAAAATGGCCGAAAATGGACTGAAAAGAGGTTTTGTATATCTTATGGACCAGTACTGCATCTAAAAACCCTAATATTATTTTCGTGGTTTCCAACGTGTCCATTTATCTATACTATTATGGTGGCAAAATGCTTCAGAGCCAAAAACTACATCACACTACACTCTCATGCAAACAGATTCTCTACCCTATTAAGCAATAAAAAACCATTACGAAATGACGTGAAAGTCAACACCAACAAGTAATTCTGCGAGCCCAGGTGCGCCTACCAGCTATTTGCATTTTTTCACGGCCAGTTAGCCGCCTCGATTATCAAGCTTAGCGCGGCCCCGACCAAAAAACCCATATTATTTTGCTGTTCACACACACAAGCAAGGCGCTCCACAACCGGTGTATGACGACACGAACGAGCGCAAGCTCCACGAGCCGCGCAGCGCATGAGCTCCCATTCCGGTGGTTGGGGATTGATTGCGCCAGTTGTGTGTTGCGACGGCGGCAACACTGAGCCTTGATTTTTTTCTAGTCTGTACACGCCCACACGTCTGTCTGCCAATTCTGAATATTGAGGAGTTATTGTCAGATACACGTCGATGCAACATTGAAATATGAGCATTCCTATTGGCTTGCGCAACCGTTGGGATTCTCCTGAAACAGGTGGGTATTTTTTATTACTGATAATTTTTTGATTGTTTGATAACGAAACTTTTTGTAATTTTCAAAAAAAAAAAAGATTTATAATGTCACATTTTCAACTACTTAGACCTGTTCGATTGCTATTCTACTCAAGGTAATAGCCCCCTAATTCATCAACTTTGAGCTGATATATCTCATTTCCCATAAAAAATATCAAAATGTTATCAACTGATGAAACGATTATCTGTAAACGAACAACATTTTTTTAGTTAAGCACTTTTTGATATCTTTTACAGAAATCGAGATAAACTGATTCAAATTAGGGACAAGTGTTACCACTAGACTATAAAGCTATGTCTTACTGTACGTGTTTTTTTGTAATACAAATTTTAATTTTCTAAAAATTTAAATATTATATTTTCTTTATTCATTGTTTTAAATTGATACGATTTGAAATTTTGGAAACCGTATTTCTACTGGTAGAACGTCGCACTTTGAGGTTATTTATCTCAATTTCTGGGAATATATTGAAAATTCTGTCAACTGATAAAATGTTTGTCATAATATCAACAACATTTTATCAGTTGACAAAATTCTCATATATTTCAAATGAATCGAGATAATTGAGCTCAAAGGCAAAGGTCAGTTTGGATGGTCTTTTATTGAGGAAACGCGGTAGGTCAGTTTTTAGGTTTTTCGATTACTGTAACTTGGAAGCCAAACAATTGTTTATTTTCATTTTCTATCATTTGTGATTCCATGACTCTCCAATATTTCTTTCTATTATTCCATTCCCATCTTCCCAGAAAAGCACAAAATAATCTTGAACAAACATTTCCTAATCTCTAAAGACCGGGATTCCGCGAAACATCACTTTTTCATCAATTCCAAATATTTCCAGAGCCAAAAAACATCACCTCTCTTCGAGCCATCGAGAAACTTCTCTCCGATGCTATTGAAGCACCTCGACTAGTCTTTTTTGAGAAGAGAACTAATAGTAAGTACTACTGTAGTGTTCGAAAAATCAGAAAAAAAACTTTTGCAGCCATCGACCCTGCATTTTATGACTGTGTATACTCGATTGTCGATTCGTCGGAAACGATCACCGAACGATGCTATAGAGATATTGGCTGTTGTGCCAGCGGATGTTGTACTAATACTGAGTGGTAGGTTTTTTGCTTTGAACAACATCCAAGTTATCGTAATATTTGTGATAGCAATAACCTAGTCGAAGAAAAACCCATCCTGTCAAGTTTGAGCTGAAATATCTCAGCTCATATGCAAGGAAAAAATTGTCAACTGATAAAATGTTTGTGACATTATGATAAACAATTTATCAGTTGACAGCTTTTCTATATCTTTAACAGAAACCGAGATAAATTGGCTGAAAGTTAAAAGTTAAGGGTTCTTCCCTTCTTTCCAATCCGTCTGGTTTGAGCTTAAATACTTCATTTTCTATACAAGATATCAAAAAATTGTAAACTGATAAAATATTCATGATATTATGATAAACAATTTATCAGTTGATAACTTTCCTATATCTTCGACAGAAACCGAGATAAATATGCTGAAAAAAAGGAGCGGGATCCTTCTATTACTTCCATTACGGTGCTTTAAAAAAATTTCAGGCAAGAAAAATATGGCTGGGCTGTGGCACTGATCTGCATATTCTCCCTAGTTGTCATTATGACCGTGATCTGTTGGATGGGCATCTGGCTGTGTAATCGGAGGAAGGACAAGAACCAAAGGAAGGAGCTGTTGAAATTTGGAAGCGCATCTTCTGTTTCAAATGTTTGTTTTTTTTTCTTTTTTCCCTTCTGGGCTTTTTTGCATTTTCCCCATTTTCAGATGTCGTTTGCCTATCCAATTGCAAATGGACATTATCATTTTGGAACCGGACCATTCCAATCGCCACCTCTAAATTATCCAACCAAATATTGATATTTTTAGATTTCGCTTCTCTGTGTATATTCGGACCCCTCCTCATTATTATTTTTCCCGTTTTTTCGATTTTTTCTATACGAATTTTTCCTTATTTTTCTTCGACTCTGAATAAAAAGCTTCTTTTGCCTTTTATTGCCTTGGAAACCTCTCCGAATCCGAAATTTCCATTTCATCCTTCTCTTTTCGAGGCCTTTTCCCATTGCAACTGGACCTCCGAGCGCAACCAGAAGCTCTTCTCTCATTTCACGGCTTCTCCTTTTTTAGTACTCCTCTTCTTCTTATTCTTCTTTCCCTCTTTGGGCACAGTTGACCAAAGGCGAAAAAATGCTGTGGCAAAGAACCTAAACGGTGTCTCACTGTCTGTCTCTTTTTCTATCACAAATCCGCCCGACGTGTGCAAACTGTAGACGTCTAAACTCTCTTCGAATCTCATAGTCCCTCATCTCCAGGTTTTTTGACTGTTTGGTTTGGCCAAACCATTGGGCACCCAAATCTGTTTGCCACTATCCGCCGTCGCTCTCGTATTGTATTGCAATCTAGCGTTCGTTGCTCGGTTTTTTTTGCTATTCTACGTCTCTGGCGGATATTCTCCTTTTTTCATTAATTTTTTATATTTTTTATTTATAGAAGAGACACAATGCTGGACATTCGGAGGTTTGAGCAAACATTATATAAATTTTTTTGAGCCGTAGTATTCAGGTATGACATTTATCGGAAGGTACCAAAGGATCTCACACAACCAACAACAGCGGGTGCAGTCATCTCTATCCTATGTGTAGCATTCATCACGTTTATGATCTTCAATGACATTCTAGCTTATATATTCATTGATTTGTAAGCCAAAGTGTGTCTAAAAATTCATAAATTTTTTGTTTTCCAGAAGGAGCGAGTTCTTCATTGACGACCCAGGAAGAGAGGGTAAAATTGATGTGCAAGTTAATGTTTCATTTCCGCACATGGCTTGTGATTGTGAGATTTCTACCACTGTTGATATCAAATCTAATTTTCCACACTTCCAGACATTGGAGTCGACATCCAAGACGAAAACGGGCGACACGAGGTCGGATTCATTGACCACACGAACAAAGTGCCTGTTGGCGATGGAGGATGTCGGTTTGAAAGCCGATTTGAGATTAATAAAGTGCCCGGCAATTTCCATCTCTCAACGCATTCGGCTACCACGCAACCCGACGGCTACGACATGAGACATTTTATCCACTCCATCAAGTTTGGAGACGATGTTTCGGTGAGTGCGGGAGAGAAGGGAAAGTAGTTTAAACTGAGAGATTTATGGGACATATAAATCGATTTGATCCCATTTTGAAACAGAAGACCCCAAGTAACTGAGTTTCTAACAAAGACTGATTCTTTTTCTGAGAGAATATTACACCATATCCGACTATTTGAAATCACATACACCACATTGCCTCTAATATTAGGTTGGCACATAAGTTTCTTTCGATTTTGACAAAATTTTTGATCGAATTTTTCTCAAAGCGGAGGGGGCTAGATCAAGGAAAGTAATCTCCATAAGCATCGATAATTGTCTGGCAGCGCATAGGTAATTTCCTGATTCCGTTGGCCTAGAACGACGAGTGCTGTGATTAAAAAAGTGGGTCCACTCCTTTTTTGTGTCATCTTTTTAATTGAAATCTTTTCTATCAAGATAACGTTCAAGAGCTCCAAAATACTATTTTTCCTACAGGGCAAAATCCGGAAAATACAAAGAGTGCAAAAAAATAATTCAGCCAAACGACATGAATTTATGGCTGATTCCTCTATTCACTAGCGATCTCGCATTGTCGCACAGGAAGCAAATTTTGGTTTTTCTCCTCGTTTTGATTCGACTGTCAAATTAAATTTCTTGAATTAGAAACTATACAAAGCGGCAATTATAGTGGTATCTTCATCTAAAAGTTCCAAGTCTCCATTACTTTGAGCGACCATCAAACTCATATCATACCTATTTTTACGGAAATATGTGTTCCAGGACGTCTAGAACTAGCTCTTCTTGGTCAATCAACTGACCCTTCCCCACATAGATAGAGTGACTTACCCGCTTCTCATCTACAGTAATCAGATCCCCCACCTAACTGAACGTGCGAAGAAATGATAGGAGAAACATGCTCATGTCCACATGGAAATCCATATCGCAGTCCTTCAAAGCATTGGGTACGAATTGACCCCGTTTTTGAAGTTGACAAGAGGCTTCAATCTGGTCACAATATTTGGTTGACTAACAGATAATATCTCTGACATTTTACAAGTGGTTTGAAACGGATCGGTTTCAATAGGATTCCTGAAGAGGACCATATCCAACTTTCGGACCGATTTTCGTCTTCCGATTCTAAATTTTTGGCTTCAGATTTATCGGTTCAATGCTTGATGGTATTGGCAGTAGGAGATCCTTCTTTATCTATTTGTTTCAATTTCAAGTGAATATCATCATTTTTCAAACCAGGAAGAAATTGAAATTAAATCACATTTCGAAAGTGGGGACGGTGGGGGACGAAAGTAAGCGGAATGCTCGCGAACGGCGAGCAGGGGGAGTGAGGCAAAATGTTTATAACAAGTCCGTGAGATACTCTATCCAACAAAAAAAAAGTTCGTCAAGAAAAACAATCCCACTAATTAGATATGATTTCTCAAAGTTGAGCATTGAAAATCAAAAGAAACTTATGTGCCAACCTAATAGAATCATACCCCAGCTTTTAACTTTGAACTCAATTATCTCAATTACTGTAAAGGATATCGAGAAGTTGTCAACCAGTTAAATGTTCATCATGATAACAACAACAATTTATTAGTTGACTACTTTTTGATATCTTTCTTAAGATTCAAGATAAGTGAGCTCAAATTTGACGGTTCTAATAGAGGAAAAACAGCGGTATTTTTTATCCCAGTTAACGCCCTTATCTTAACTGAGACCTTAAGTTTGTGTGTCCTAACCTGGCAAAAACTCAAAAACAAAATTCGAGTCTTGAAACTAATTAAAAATAAAAAAATTGTGTCAAGGCGAAGTATGACAACAAGTTGTAATAAGTGTGAGTACTAATAAGATATACGTGAGTTCGATTCGAAAAATATAAGGCTGAAAATTCTGTTTTTTCCAGTCCAAAATATTTCGTGTTTATGCTCCGTCCTGACCATGTCCGGGAAAAATGATGAATATAATTATGAACTCAATTGATCTGACATTCATTGCTAAATCTCACAAGAATGTGGTCACCGTAAAACCTGTTATAGAAAGTACCCTAACTTTTAAATTTGAGCCAGTTTATCTCGGTTCCTGTCGGAGATACAAGAAAGTTGTCAACTGATAAATCATTCATCATAATATCATCAGCATTTTATTTGTTGACAAAATTTCGATATCATTCCCAGGAATCAAGATAATTGAGCTCAAAATTGACGATTAAAGTTCCACTATGCTGCTCCGGCAGATCATGAAATTGCTAGACCTTCAATTAGCGCTGAACAATTTTTGCACGTGTCACAAACATCGAGATCAAAACTTTCATCTAATCCATCTGAGTAGCTTCACTATCAATAGTTCTCTCATTTTCAGCACAAAAACCTGAAAGGAAGCTTCGACCCTCTTGCCAACCGTGAAGCCAAAGAAAGCGGTCTCAACACTCACGAATACATTCTCAAAATAGTCCCCTCTGTTCATGAAGACTACTCCGGAAACATTCTCAACAGCTACCAATACACTTATGGTCACAAATCCTACGTCACCTATCACCACTCCGGAAAAATCATCCCAGCTGTGTGGTTTAAATACGAATTGCAACCAATCACTCTTAAGCAAACCGAACACCGCCAGTCGTTTTATATTTTCCTGACATCGGTAGGTTGGAGGGGTGAGATAATTCATGATATTTGTTCTTTCAGATTTGCGCTGTAGTTGGTGGAACATTCACGGTGGCTGGAATCATCGACTCGACTTTCTTCACAATATCCGAGATGGTGAAGAAACAACAAATGGGAAAACTTACCTGAGCTTGTTCTTGCGTTTAGATTTTTTAAAACTGTCTTGTGGCCAATAAATTTTTATGGGGATTTTTATTTATTAGAAAACAACAAAAAATCGTTTCACTAAACGGATTTTCCAAGATACAATTGCTGTCAAAACGTATTTACGTTTAATGATCCTCCAAATTTTTCGCGATCAAAATCTATCGGGTCACGTCCCGAGGCTACAAGATTTTCTACGCGGAACGTGTATCACAACAATTGCGATATCCGTGAAAAGTGATTTTCCGTCTTCTTTTTGCATTATTATCAATCAAATCACTTTTCTTATATCCTTATCGTTCTCCTGGACTTGCTTTCTTTCCAAATCGAAAGTTGTGTCCTCCTCCGCCTATTGACCTCTATTTCTAAACATAAAAGGATGAGAATATCCTGATACACTCGACACAATCAAAATGAACTATCTTCAAATTCTCCTTCTTGCCGCTTTTGTTGGATTTGCAGCTACTCAGTGGAATCTAGAGTGCAAAATTCAAGTTAAATTCCGTAACGATGCTCATAAGAAGGTATTTTTAAAGGTTTCTCAGTTTTTCTATGAGGTCTTTTTCAGGTCCGAGTTGATCTTTTGGTCCCATCCTTGTCCATTATGTCAGACCCAGTGATTTTGGAGAAGTTCAAGCAGGAGAAGAGTGTTAATGTAAGCTGTAATTCTCGCTAGAATCGTAGCTAATCTTCTATCTGCAGATCAAGGGAAAGAACTGCGAGCAAAAGCCGTGGGTATTCATGGTTTACGGAGAACAAGACGGAAAGTGGGTACTCAAGAAGAAGACGCAATCCAAGTTCACCGGCAACGGATGGTTCCTCACTTCCGTCGACGACGAGTATACTCTCAACGTGTTGGACCGCCAAGGAATTGCATGCTCTGAGGGAAACTGCGGAAAGTAAACAAACATCATGCACACAATACACATAGACTGTAATAATGATAATAACACTATTGCCTTTCTCTCTTTCGATTTTATTGATCAATTATAAAGAGTCATTATAGAAATCGTTTGTATTGGTTTCGTCGACTGGCGAAGATTGCGGTGTGAAGAACTGACGAGCAGTTTCGGAAATGGCACGGTGGTTGTAGTTTGTAGCGTCGGCGTAGAGGTCTTGCTACAAAATTCAGAATTTTTGTATTGTGTGGACCAAACTAGAGTTATTCAAAATTTGAAAACAGAGGAGGAAACCTACGTCGTACAGCTGTGACGATGTTTTTTGAGTATCGATGATAACATTTGCAAAATCGGTCTTATTCAAAGATGATAAGATACCGTCCACCATATCGTGGATGTAAGAGATGACACGTGGCTGTAGTGTTGGAGTATTGTTTGGCTAAAAAGTAAAACTTTCAAATTTCAAAGTTCTGGAGAAGTCGCGTCTGAAGTTTTAAACTACAGTACTGGTTAATGAGATTAACAAAAAAAAATTGATTCCATTTCTGGCTCATTCTAAGGAGCCCGGAGCTAGGCTGTCACGTTTCCAAACACTTTGAAACGTTTGGAGGGTGTAAAGCTGACCTAGATCGTGAACTTTGCATTCACAGGAGTTTTAGAAAATTCCTAGTTTTTCAGATAATTGCTGATTCATGAAAGCCCAGTTTTTTTAGCGTTTTCAGCCAAACAGGGTCCATTTGTAGTACTTTTGGTCCACTTTTTACTGCAAACGTGAAAAATATAATTCTATATTGTCGAATTAAAAAAAGTGACACCTGAAAATTTGAAATGCGTCGCATTTTTTTATCTGCGAAAAAGCGCGGCAAAAACGTAACATTTCACAATTTAGCCTCGTTCGAGCTATTTTTGCAATTAAGTTCGGGTTTTCGATTAAAAACAGATTCTAAAGAAACTAGCGATCATATTCATACCAAGAAATGTAAGTTTTGTTCAGAAAATCCCACTGAATTCACATAAACTAATTTGTCATTTACAGTATCCGTTTTCGCCCCGCCCCCTCGTAAATCGACACGAGCGTTGCCCGCGAAAATATTCAGGTCTCAGTTTGTTTAATCAAAATAAAATTTATAACGACAATAGCTGAAAAACTACAAACTTCCAATCATTCCATAAATGAAAAATTTGCAATCTAGGTCTGTTTGACACCCTCTGAAACTTTGAAAGTGATCAGAAACTTGACAGCCAAGTTCCAGACTCCTAAAAAACTGTAAAAATGTCCTGAAATCAACTGAAACACAGGATATACAGTAATCCTAGTTGTAGCTACATTAATTCTGGTTGTATCTATAGTAATCTTTGTTGTAGCTACAGTAATCCCGCTAAAAATGCGCTATACCTGTGAATCAGCGATAAGATAGAATTGATTATCAAGTGAAGTGGTGTCCGGGTCCTCTTCAGGTACTGTAGACAGAAAGGAGTTCATGCTGGCCTGAAACTTGAAATTTCATTTAAAAAAAAAAAAAACAAAAAAAATGACTCACCACGGAATTCAGTTCCGAATCGTCGTCTTCAGGATCGTAGAACTTTTCAGCGAATTTTCTGCGATTCTGATTTTCGTCAATCTTCATTTCTTTCTGGAAAAACGCAAAAACTTTTATAATACACACTCTAGACTTACCAAACGGTCGAGAAACGTACGCACCTCCGAGCTGTCGACGGCGGCGGCGTTTTGCGTAGACATCTACAAAGGCAATAAACATTTACGCGGGGAGAGAAGAAACTATTACCCCTACCTGATCATTGTGGCCTTCAACTGCCTTTTCTTCTTCATTCAGCGCATTTGTGAGATTTTCCGCATTTGTTGCATGCTGAAAAAGGGAAATTAGCAATTTATAACCTAATTAGAGGTTACACTAAACCACCAAAGAAATAGACCTACGTTTGGAATCTGATGGCGCCCTACAAGAGCGCCCTGCAAGTTTTTTGAATCCCGTGAGTCTTGGATTCGTTGGTTGAGATTTTGAATAAACTTCTCGACATCAGCATCCTCGTCTGGTGGTTGCGCGGCCCTCATAACGGCTTCTAGGGCTAGTCGTTCAGCTTCTAATCTTGCAGATTCTTCGACGCGTTTCCTTGCTTCCCGTTCAGCAGCTTCGGTGATCCTTCGTCTTTCTTCCAGACGTTTCAGATCCTCGGCTCTTCTTTTAGCTTCCAATTTTGCTTTTATCACGTTTTCCTGTCTCTCTGTCTCAGCTCTGATTTCTTCTTTAGCTTTCTGAATGTCCTGATATTGATTTTGCGTGTAGCCAATTGTCATGTGCCGCCTGTCCTGCGATTTTGGGCGAGGATTCTGAGAGTTTATCGACAAAGGTTTGGGTGCTGAAGTTGGAGCAGGTTCGCGAGCAACTGATAGTAGAGGATTTGGTGCTCTCGAATACTCACGAACCGGAAGATAAGTTGTTTCTGGAGCAGTCGGGAAAATTGTTGCAGTCTGACGACGAGTGCGAGGATCAACTTCTCCGTGGGGCCTTCTTGCCGGCGAAGGAGATCGGTTTATCTCCACAGGAGCCAACGAATGAACCGGAAGATAAGTTGCTTCTGAAGAAGTCGCGAAAGTTGTTGCAGTCTGACGACGACTGCGTGGATCAACCACTCCGTGCGTCCTTTGGATAGGGGATGGGGATCTTCTGGCTCTATCCACAGGAGCCAACGGATAATGAGGTGGAATGTCAGGAGGACGCGGATCTTGTATTCGAGGTGAAGTATCCGCCGGAGTTACTCTTTTCGACGGATCGTAGGACGAGTATGCAGAATATGAGTTGTTTCCATAATTCCTATTATATTGTGTTGGTTGTGCCACAGGAGGCGGAGCTTCACCGAGATTTTGTGCTCGTGTCGAAGCAGGCGAAGAGAGTAGAGTGGGGGAAGTTGCCTGGGTGATGTTTTTTGCCGCGCTATGAGATGACGACGATATTGGTGCAGAAGACGCTTCGGCGTAGAAATATGGAACTTCTTGAGAAACACGAGTAGTGCGCGGTGACAGCAGCGAAGCAGTGTCAACTTTTGGAATTACAGCTACGGGCTCATTATACACATGAGTGGATCTTCTTGGAATTGGAGGGGAGAGAACTGATGAGGTGCTGGTGAGGTGGGAGTAGTCGAATGTTGATTGCCGGGGTAGGCGACTGCTTCCTACAGTACTCCTTCCTACAGTAGTACTTCCTACAGTATCCGAAAGTTTGGGACGAGAACTGGATCCTCCTCTGATTTCGGTCTCTTTTCCGGTGTAGCTGAAGTGTAACCGAGCACCACCAACAACTGAAAAAAAAACCAATTGGAAACTAATTCGAATTGCTCTGTGATCCTAAACTTTGGTGAAAATTTTAGGATATGTGAAGAATAGCTTATCTAGATATTTCTGAAATTTTCAAAATATTCAGTTTCAGCCAAGTTATACCAATTTCAGTACCAAAAATTGCGTTTTGAGTGCAACATGACAATTTTCTCAACTTCTAGGAAGTTCTAGAACATAAGAACTGTTGTGATGTACCGAGGAGACAATGAAAGTAATATTCCAGACATTTCCTTCAAAATTGGAAACAACACAATTTTTGAGAAAATGTCCAAAATTTGAAACTTCTATGAATTCTAAGTATAACACAGCAAAATGCATGCTCTAGAAGTTGAAAATCGCTATTTTTTCACTTCAAATTAGATTTTTGATACTAAAACTGATAACTTGGCTGAAATCGAAAATCTCTGAATTGTCTATAGAATATTCTTAACCTAATTCTCATCAGAACCTGGCTTCCCAGAATGTTGAGTTTTGCTCGTAAAATAATTCAAGGAACTCACTTGACTTTGATCTTTGAACAGTTGGATTTCGCGATTCAGAATTATGTATATCTCGGTCCACCATTATGACTTTTATTCTGCAAAATTCTAATAAGCCGTAAACAACAAAAATGTCACCACGAAAACATTAATAAGTTCATGAGAACTAGGAAAATAACGTGCGAAAATAATACTTCAAGTTGAAAATAGAATATATTCATTTCATAATTCATAAGCGAAAAGAAGAAAAAACCCCATATCAAGTTGGTAAGAAAAACGGCCATAATAATAAGACTCACGGAGTGTGTGTGCCGGCGGCTAGCACCACTCGCCCCGAGAAAACTGATACAAAACTGATAACGACTGTGGGTGCCCATAAGCGAGCGATCTCCTTAAAACGATTAGGAATGTTGAAAAGTCAGACGCAGACAGCGAAACGCTAGCTGATAAGTTGGAAACTTGGAAAGAGTGCTTCACACTTTGCTAACATACAACCTCCAGATGTGGGTGGTAAAATGATAATGAAATGGGTGATTCACAACACTGGGAACTGTAGCCTTGGAGAGAGAAACCGCAAAAATATTATTTTAAGGAGAAGAGCGAGAAGTTAGATGATTTATTCACATGTACACAGTAATAAAAAATTAGGGATTATTGAGAAGTTCGCTCTGAATTGCTGTCGGTAATATATTTGGAGGCGTCCTCGATGATGTCACTATTGAATGTAGAATCAGAGCTGAAAAAAAAACGGAAATTGAAAAAAAGAAGCATTATACTCAAATAATGTCTAGTATGAAAAATTTATACCTTTCTGTCGGGGATACGAATACTAACGCAGCGACACAAGCCGTAGCAAGAAAGTGGGAGACTTCTTCCAGAACCTGAAATATATTAATAAAATGAGTTATGATTCATACAGTAGCAGTCCACAAGATTGACCAAAAATAATTTTTCCGGTGATTTTTCGTCATTTTGACCATTTCCAAAAGTCTGAAACTCGGCTATCATGTTTTCAATAAAATTGAAAACTTTGGAGGATGTAAACCAGACTTAGGTTTTAAACTTTGCATTCATGAAAATTTTGAAAATTCTCAGTTTTTTTCAGAATTGCCGAAAATTTCACTTTGTGGGGTATTTCGTACTAAAACGTGAAAAAATGGGGGTCTTTCAGAAATCGGCAGATATCTTAAAAACTAGGAATACTCGAAAATATATGTGAATGCAAAATTTTCAATCCAGATCTGTTTTACAACCTACAAAATTTTCAAAGTGATAGAAAACTTGACAGCCGAGCTCCAGGCTTCTGAAAACGCCTAAAATGGATGAAAATCTTCAGAAACCCCGGTTCTGGAAACTGAAAATTACCGAAGAAGTTGGTTGATGTTCCGAAGGATTCAAACTGTTGGGAGAAGTCTCCGTTGAGAAATTCGTGTTTGTCGGAACAGGATCGTATATATCCGTACATAAGCTACAATCGCTGGATTCTGGAATCAGACTGGATCCCCAAGGCGTGGGCCGCGCTTTTTCTGCAAATTCGAGAAAAAATTAGATTCTCTTTTTTCTCAAGACTACATACCAATTTGTAGTTGTTGACATGAACTAGGCAGATTCAAATGTCCGTCGGGATTGTCGTCACCTCTCGAACTCTCAGGCACCAAAGATCTGAGAAATTTAGAAGTAAGCCCCTAATTAGAGATAATGATTACCTGGAAACGGTGGGAATGTCAGACACGAGGTGCGAAATGGAAGCGAATTGGTTGCTGACGTTGGCTGAAGGCTCGGAAGGATGTTGAGGGTCGGGATCCACGATTTCAAAACTCTGATTGTCATCAACAGTCTTGACGGAGGTTTCTTTGGTATGATTAGAGCCGAATAGATAGTTTGGAGACCTGAAAATTGAAATTTTGAAAAATTCGAAAATTTCAGAAGCAACTACCTCGGTTGATCACGCATGATATGCTCTTCGAGACGTGACAATCTTCCCTGACTTGTTTCGTCTTCGAGAATCGCGTCCCTTGGGTCAGTTAAGTCTCCTGGGGGAGTACTGTATATCTCTTCGACTTCCAGGATCGGTTCCAATGAGTTCAGTGATGATTTTAGGACGCATGGGAAAGTACTGTATGAGTCAGATAGTGGTGATGGGACTGCTGGAGAAATACTGTATATGTCTTCGGCTTCCAATTGTCGCTCCAATTGAGACGTGAGCATGGTTGAAGCAGAAGCCATCGCAGAAAGCAATTGATCACTGATCAAGTTCTCTAAGTAGGACGCACAAAAATCCTCAAAATGGAGTAAAACTTCTGTGGCGGAGTTCATGGAGCCAGGGAGATTTGAAGATTCAGTTCGGATTGGAGGGATCCGCTCCTCGATTAAACCAATTTCAAGGATTGGAGCACTGGGTCGTTCGCGTTCAAGATGTTCCGCAAATTTTTCATCACATTCATCAGAAACCTTCTCGCCTGAACTCAAAGAATTTGTGACACGTAGAAGCACCTGGTCCACCGCCACACTTTCTCCATCATCACTTTCTTCCACAGGACCGTTGTTTTCTTTGCCTTCTTCAGCACATGTCTTCTCATTGTCTCTTAAAATTGGCAACTCAACATCCTGGAAGTTTTCTTCGTAGTCGTCTCTGGTCACTTCTACATTTTCGCTCTCTTCCAGAAATTTTCCCTCTCCGCCTATATCTGATGCTGTCACTTCATCCAACAAGGTTTCCATCGTCATCACAACCTCCACAGCTGAGGAAACACAGCTGAGAACATGTTCTTCTTCTGCATACGCGACTTCTTCATGCTCAGAGCTTACCAGAACACCATGGTTCGGCTCCTGAAGCACCTGTTCGAAACCATGATGCTCGTTTTCGAAATCTTGATGATCATCTTGGTTGGAAAGTATTTCGTGTGAACACCCTTCAGCGTACTTCTGGTTGACTTCCAAAATTGAAGGTTCTCGGTGCTCACAATCTCCTTCATTTGCTCTGCATCCGTCTTTGGGCTCTTTCACATCTGCTCCGTCCGTATTTGCTGCTGACACTTCTTCTTCTTCCACAATGCCATTTAACGAGACTTCCATCGTCTCGACAACCTCTACAGCTGATGAAACAGAGCTGAGCACAATTTGCTTTTCTGCATCGACGACTTTCTCAATTTCAGCTCTGACTACGTCATCGTGGTTTGCCTTTTGAATCTCTTCTTCGACAGCTTGAATCTCATTTATACGTAGATCTACGGACTCTTCGTTGGATAACGTTTCGTGTGAGAAGCCTAGGTCTTGGATCTTTTCCACTTCCACCACAGCATTCAACAAGATTTCCACAATCTTAGCAACCTCCTCTTCTGCATCAACGGAGTCTTCGATCTCAGCGCAAACCAGAACACCATGATATTCCTCCTCAAGCTTGTCTTCGACGGCGTGGTGCTCGTTTTTTTGAAGATCTACGGATTCTTCGTCATCGTCAAACATTGCTTCGTTTGAGCATTCTTCAAAGCCCGTTTTCTCATTTTCACTCAAAACTGGCAGTTCAACGACTTGGCGTTCACATTCATCGCAATTTTCTTTATAACCGTTTTCAGTCACTTCAACATCTTCGATCTGTTCCAGAAAAGCACCCTCACCGTCCAAATCTGCTGCAGTCCCTTCACCTTTTTCTTCCACAATGCCGTTTAACAAGATTTCCATCGTCTCCACAACTTCCTCTTCTGTATCATCGACTTCCTCCAGCTTGGCGCAGACCAGAACACCATCTTTTACTTTTTGAAGCTCTTTTTCGTGACGCTCGCTTTCATGCAGATCTCTGGATTCGTCGGTCAACGTGTTGTTTGAAAATTCATGATGTTGGTTATCAGTGGGCCCTTGGCTGTTTCCTTCATATCCGTCTCCGGACACTTCCACATCTACACTCTTTTCCAGATGGTTACATTCTCCGTTCATATCTGATGCTGCCACTCCATCCAACAAGATTTCCATCACCTCGACCACCTCCAACGCCGATGAAACACAGCTGGAAATGATTTCTTCTTCTGCACCAGCGTCTTCCTCATTTTCTGTGCTGACCAGAACACCATGATGTTGCTCAGGAATCTCTTCTTCGTTGGAGTTTTCACGATCTTGAAAATCCGCATATTCTTCGACTTGGTTGGAAAATGTTTCGTAAGAGAGGCCAAAATCTTGGGTCTTTTCTTCTTCCACCACAGCATTTAACAAGATTTCCACGGTCTCCACAATCTCCTCATTTAGAACTTCGTTGTCAGCACTGACCAGAATACTCTGGTGTTCCTCCTGAAGGACTTCTTCAACCGTGTGATGCTCATTTTCATAATCTTGAACATCTACTGATTTTCTGACTTGGTTGGACATTGTTACGAAATCAAGATGAGTCACTTCCACAGTTCCGAGTTCTAGTTCAGAATCAGTTTCCGCTGGGGAAAATTGTTCACTATCCATGGAGTGTGAAACTTCAAGAAGCAAACTTTCCACAACGTCAATAATGCATATGATATCATTCAAAGTCTCCTGGACTTCTCCTTGTTGCACTAAATCGTCGTTCAGATCTGTCGAAGCTTGGTCATCGTATTCCAATTTGATGTCCAATTCTACCGTATCCTCCAATCCATTTCCTGCTTTTTCCACGCCCTTCACATCAGCTTTAATGTTCTCAACAGGTTCTTGAACGAAATCCACAGCTTCATCTATCTGCCGGATCTCAGCACTGTGGATGATCACATCCAAATTGTCCAGCACGGATTGTAAAGCCTCCCATGCTTCTGTCGAAAGTTCTGTTGCCAAAGAATTCGAAGAACTTGATGTCGATTGAGCTTCATCCAGAATGTCAGGAGAGAAGCTCGCATTTCCAGAGTCATTCAGGTCGTAGAGGACTTCGTTTAAAACGCTTTGCAAAACGTTCAGAACGTCTGCTTCATTCTCTTGTTCAGGTGATCCCTCGTAGATTTCAAGTTCAGCTTCAGACTCCACTATCTCTTCAATGTCTAAACGAGCAGCGTCGTCGTCGGCAAGTTCATTGGCAAGTTGGTCGGCGAGTTGGTCTGCGAGTTCGTCGGCGAGTTGGTCTGCGAGTTCGTCAGCGAGTTCGTCCGCAAATCGTTCGGCAAGTTCGTCGGCGAATCGGTCAGCGAGTTCGTCGGCGAGTTCGTCTGCGAGGTCGTCCGCAAATTGTTTGGCGAGTTGGTCAGCGGATTGGTCTGCGAGTTGGTCTGCGAGTTCATCAGCTAGTTCGTCAGCGAAATGGTCCGAGACGACGACTTGCTCATTTTGGGCATCGGTTTCTACATCGACTTTTTCGGTTGATTTGGTTGAAGCAGATGTGCTAGGAGGTGAGTCTCTTGAAGCATCGGAGAGGGAATCAAATGCTTGCTCTTCTGGTGTATGCTCAGCTCGATCTTCAAGATTGATCTCATTAGTTTTCACTTGGTGCATTGTGCTTGAGGTTCGAGCAACACAATCTAGAAGGTAATCCAAAACTTTCGTAGCATCCATTTCCGTTGAGATATCATCGAAAGGCTGGACGTTTTCTGTTTCCATATCACTGAGCTTGCTTTCATGCGCATTTGCAATTTCTTCTTCCGTTTCACTTCTTGCAGATTCGGTTGATGTAGTTTGAACATTGATCTGAGTGTTTTCAGCAGGACATGGTTGATTGGGTGGGAGGTTATCCAAAATGAATTTCATGATGTCCTTGGTTTCCTGTGCAGAGTCATAGTCGTTTACGTGAAGATACTCGTCTGCAGGGACATTGTGATCGGACTCGTGAATGTTTTCCATGTGAGTTTCAGGCTGATGAACAGGTTCTAACTGAAAAGTGGGTTCTTTGCTAGGGTCTTCATCTGGCGTGGTCAAAATCCCGGATTTCTCCGTAGTCAAAATTCGGAAATCCACATTATCACGTGCTTCTTCTCTTTCTAATGTCTCTTCATTTTTGAGTTGGTTGACCATGCTATTCAATACACTCTCGATGACTCCTTCTTGTTTCACTAATTCACTTTTATCTTCATCCCGGCCTGCCGTAACTTCGACATTATATTCCGATCCGAAATCCAACTCTGGTGCATCCTCCAGTTCATTAGCTTCCTCCGAATTGTCTGCTTCTTCCACTTTCTCCACATCAGCATCATTTCGAAAGTTCTCAACATGTTCTAGGATACATTCCACAGCTTCATTTCTCTGCTCCGTTTGGCTTACTGTACTCAACAGATTTTCCAGCACTTCCGTGATGTCCGAATCTGCTTCCACGTCTGAGAAATTTTCCTCCTCGCCAAGGTCTTCACCAAGCACACTTTCTGAATCGTTGTTATTGATTTCTTCTTTAACGTGTGCCAACAAATTTTCTACTAGTTTTTGGATCTCTTCTTCTGTTCCAAGGAAGTGTTCTTCATTGATTTCGTCTGTTTTGGTAAACTCGTCACATGAAGTTTCAAATTCTTCGTCAAGCATCGGGTGGATTCCCTCAATTTCACAGGATACCGGAGAAGAGTGAAAGGATTTGTTGGAAATTGAATCCGATTCTTCTTTCTCGATGTTCATAGACCGATGGGGTTGGGAATCTTCTTGAGGATTAATACAGTTTCTGGATTTGACTTCCCCATCAATCTGGGCTTCTGGACTGGCATCCGGATATACACACTCCTTCTCCTGACTCACACGAAAAAACTGGGACTCCTCTTCCTTCCTGTTCTCAACATTAGGACTGTTCGAACTTATGCCACTTTCACTAATTCCATTATCAGAGACGCTTCCGATGTGTGAAAATGATAAGTGAGGGAAGTTGTTTAAGTTCAATGAGTCCACGTCACTATTGTCTTTGTTCTCTGGAACTTCGGTTTCCGGAAAATCATCGTTGGTATTCAATGGTGACAAATTATCAGACACAACATCCTCCCGTGTGTCACTATTCTCATTTGAGGCTGAAAAAAAGTTGACATTATTAGTCAAATGTCACATTTTGCTATTATCACCTAGTGTTTCTTCGATAGTGATTACGTCATGTTGAACTGGAGAATTGGGGGTTGGGGATTTTCCGGTGTCCGATTGGCTGGACGGTTGGTCGAAATTCTCAAGAGCGTCCATGTATTCCGAGTGATATGACAATGTTGAACTTTCTGAAATGAAGAAATATAATACGGGTCAATAAGATGTACAAAAACGTATTTTTCAGTTAAAATTTGGCCATATTGACCATTTTCAGGTATAAGGAGCTCAGCTGCCAAGTTTTTGATCACATTGACAACTTCGAAAGCTCGGAACAGACCTGGTTGGAAGTCTTTGCATACTATGTATAAACATTTTCGAATACTCCTAGTTTTTCAGCTATAAGCCGATTTCTGACAGACCCCCTTTCTTGCTTGTTTTGTACTAAAAATTTGAGAAATCTTGTCTGTCTTTCGAAAATTTACAAATAGCTTAATACTAGGAATTTTTGGAAAATTCCGTGAAAATAAAGTTTTAATCTAGGTATGTTCTACACCCTCCAAAGATTTCAAAATGATTGGAAACTTGATAAGCGACCTCCAGACTGCTCAAAATAATCAAATTTCCGAAAATCAACAAGAAGTTATGTTTTTGTTCAACAACATTCTTTGAGAGCGCTTACCAGATAATGTCCGTCGAATACGAATTATGTCTTCTAATGTCAAGGGTTCAGTGTGGTAAACATTTTGGGACGAAATATCGGAAAGTTCGAGTGGTCCCTGCTTTTCAGAATTTGTCGTTGGTACAGCTTCCTCGAAACTTGGAGGGCGTTCTCTTCTCAAAGTTGCGCTCTCCCATTTTTCCACGGATGATTTTCGTGGTGCAATCGGACCAAACATCACTTTCTGATCTTCAATTTCCATTTCGTCACTATCCCCTTCTGAAATTTTTTTCGAAATCTGGCGGTCCCTAGGTTTCTTCAAAGTTACCCAGTTCTTGTTCTTTGTCCTCTTCAAATTCAATTTCCGCTTCCAAACTCTTTCTTGTTTCCGTTTCTCTTTGTTTCTCAATTTCATTTGAAACCGGGGAAACACCGGAAACTCCTTCTGACACCACTGAAATAAAAAAACTAAAAACGAGATTAAAAAAATGTTTTATACCTTCAGGGGCTTCATTGGGTTTTCCTAGCGCTTTTGAGACATCCATCACCATTTTGACATAATCCTCTATCATGTTCACAAGTACACTGCCAGCAGGAGGAGTGGAGTTGCCAGAATTTTTCCGGCTTGAAGCTGGAGATGTTGAAATGTCTTGAACTGGGATAAGAGATTGGGTCGGAGTAGAGCTTCCAGAGGGTTTCCGGTTTGAATTGGGAGATATTGGAATGTCTTGCACTGAGGGAGAATGATCGTAGGAAATTGAGCTAGGTTGTTGATTTTCCAAAGGTTCAGAACGGTGATTGAGAATGGAGGGAAGTTGGAAATTGAAAGAATCATTTTCCAACCAGTCGTATGACTTCGGACCCGGATCTGGAGCGTATTCCACTATTGGAGGATGATTGACAATCACTTCTGAAGGCGGCACATGCCGTTTTACAATCCCCACAATCCTCTTCACCTTTTCATCTGATATCGACCAGCGATCTTCAAATTCGTCGTCATCACCAAGCTCCTCGAAAACTGAATCTGTTTCTTCTAGAACCTTCGCGAACTCCTCGGACACTGCAAATGAGTCGTCTACCCCAAAATTCAAGCTTAGAGTGTCTTCAAAATCGTCATCAGAGAAATTATAAGAGTTGTGATATTGTCTTTCCGGCATTTTGAAGCTTGAACTTTGAACGGAGGCAGTATCTAAATTGATAAATATACATTTTATGGCTTAATGAATTTATAAGACAACTCACCATTACCAGGCATCGTAAACTTTTCTAATTGCTCGATGCTGTCACTCAAATAGCTATTGATAACCTCTGAAGAAGAGTGCAAGCAGTTTTTCATGCGCTCTGAAATAAGAAGCAACTAATTATCAACACTTATCACTGCATCACCTTCAATGTTGGATGGTAGCTGATGAAACAGTTTCGGGGGAAGTTTCGGCGGAATGATTTTGGAAGTTTCTGGACGGGCGAGTACGTGTTCTTCTGCACAAAACGTTTCTGTGACCATTTTTTCTGTGTTAGATGGAAGTTGCGAGAGTGTGATGCCATAGTTTGCTGAATCTCCGATTTCGTAGACTAGAGTTCTGCCTGTGCGAGTGTGATAGTGAATGGAACTCGGGTGTGTTGGCAATGTTTTTGCTGAAATTGCATTTTTTAACTGCGATTCCCATTACCGTATTATCTTTAATAAAAGCCCAGAGATAATTGCTCTTGAATAATCCAGGGATTACTGTAAACCCTGTAACATAAGGGCTCCCACATTGTCCAGTTTGAGCTCAATTATCTTAGTTCCTATAGCAGATATAAAAAATCTGTCGACTGATAAAAAATTGATGAAACTATGATAAATAGATTATCAGTTGACATCTTTTTCATATCTCTAGAAGGAACCGAGATAATTGAGCCCGTAGTGCAGGTATAGAATGGGCTTCTATTACGGTATTTGCTCACCTGACGACATAGTGTTATTCGGGCCAAAAATGATTCTTCGGAGTTCTTCCAAATATTCAAAGTATTCGTCGCACTGTCGAGATGTATACACATAATTTAGTTTCGTACACGATTCTGATTGGATATATCTACTGCTACTCTGAAAAGTAGGAACCGGTTGATAAGAGATACAAAAAAGTATTTTCTAGCTAATTTTTGGTCACATCAACCATTTTCAGGAGTCTGCCCTTCGACTGTCAAGTTTGCGATCCGTTTGGAAATCTCAAACGGCGCAGAACAAACCTTGATTGCCAATTCTGCATTTACAGAGAAATTTGAAAATTCCTAGTTTTTCAGTTCTTTCCAATCTATGAAAAACACCCATTTTTGACAGTTTTTGATACAGAAACTGGCCAAAAAGAGCTGTCTTTCAGAAATTGGCAAATATCTGAAAAATAGAAATTTTCGTGTATTCTGTGAATTCAAAGTTATTAATCTCGTTCTGTTTTACGCCCTGCAAGGTTTTCGAAGTGATCAGAAACTTGATAATCGAGCTCCAGACTGGAAAATGGTTAAAATTGCTGAAAATCAACTGAAAAGGGTACTATATGCCGAAAATATTTGTCCATGGGGTACTTACCTTGATGTTATAGTCACAGTCAGAATTCATGTGCTAAACAATCAAGTTATCATCTGAAAATTTTTTGAATGAAAAACTGGTTAGTCTCAAATTTTAGGGAAAAAAACAGTGAATTTTTTTACTGGGAGCTTACTGAACAACTTCAAAAAAAAACTAAATACAGTTTTGATAATGCCTAAAAAAAATTTAAGAAGTCAAAAATTAAGAAATGTGAAAAGAGAGTGAGAGTCGAAACCAATGATAACCCATCAGTTAAGAAATATTTTCCCCATTATCAGCAAATTTTTCTCCATTTTTTGCACATGTTTTATGGCCGTGATGATAGGAACTGAAAAAGAGTTGCAAATTCCAGCAGTTTCAGAGTTTTTGTTGTAAACAAATGTAAAATCATATTGAAATTTATTTAAAAGCGTTTTGAAGGCGTGAGAAAACTTTTAGGCGTTGTTGTCATGACTTATCTTTTTGGAACATGTAAGCAAGATGAAGAAAAGGTGATTGGCAGGGCAAAAGTTGGGCACACAAATTATTATTGAGTAATAAGAAGGCATAGGGTCTTAGGATGATGGGGATAAGTGTTCGGACAAAAATTGAGATCGAAGCTCAAATTAAAAAATCATTAAAAAAAATTACTCTACTTGAAGGAAAAGCACACAATTGAGAAAAGATTACTCTACAAAAAAAAACCAGTCATAGAAAAAATATAATCAGAATCACAAAAAAGGGGGTGAAAGACATAAATAATACCTTAAAACCTGTATTAGAAGGGGGCTTTTATTAGAGGCACCATTCAATTAAAGAATTACTTTTCCAGGTAATTTTTTCCAGAGACTTTAAGCAGAAATTCGAAAATCATTGTTCGAAAAATTCATGAATACTTCATAAATATACCAGAATTTAGTAATTATAGCCGTTCAATTGAAGCGCTCTAGTGTTAAAGGGAATTTTTCATAAAACTGGCCGTTTTATTGAAAGGACCCTCCTATCAAAGGGTTTCTTCCATCAAGAGGGATTTTCTTCTGAAAAGGTTATTCTAGTGAAGAGGTCCCTCATATTAGAGGGGCGCTTCTGTTGAAGAGGCATTTCTGTTAAAAAGTCTTTTTATAAAAGAATACGTCTATTAAACAGCCCCCTTTTATAAATGAGCCCTTCTAATACAGGTTTCACGGCAATAAATTGGATAGGAAAGGGGGAAAATTTGGAAATGATTTTGAAAGAAGGTCTATCATTCCATAGTAATCAATCGCAACCGCTCACAGTGCGCACCGGCAATTTCAGCCAGCACACCGGCGAGAATGTCATGATCATATTCGGAAATATCGGTTGAAACACTTCTATCAGTGTATTCGTGCAACGTGCAGTTTTCATCAACGTCAATATCGGTCATGTCGAGACGAGGTATACTGAAACGACAAAACTTGTCGTTATAAGATAAAGGCGGGCAAAAGATAATCTTCACTTTAGAGGATGCATGATATTGGTCTCGTATTGATCGCTTAAATTGACATTTCCGAATCGCACTTCTAGATCTTTCAGATTCTCTTGCAGTTTTTCATTGTGCATTCTGAAATTTAGATTGAACCTCTACTAAAACTAAATCTAAATCTAAACTCTCACTTCAATGCATCAATTTCACCATATGCTTCGATCAACTCCTGATTCAAATTATCAATCTCCTCTTCATTCTTCTTTTTGGCAACTACCAAATCCTCCTTCTCTTTTTGAAGTGAATCCAGTGCAATACTAATCTCCTCGGTTTTCTCTACCACTAAAATAAATTCAAATTTCTGAAATTAATCTTTTTAATCATTCTTCGCTCTATACCTGCTCTGGAATTCTCACTTTGCTTCACAAACTCTTCCCCTTTCTTCTTATTTTTCTCCACTATTGACACATAATTCGCTTTCATCTCTTTCAGCTTCTGCTTCAACTTTTCATTCTGCTCTGCGTATTTCTTAGCCAATCTAAATTCAAAAGAAAATCGTACATAAGAAACAAGACAGGTGCTTTCTCACTCTTTCCTTTCTTTACTGGATCCTTTTAGCTTTGCGGTCTCTTTCTTGGGCTCCTCGAATACCTCATCTAACTCGTCATCTGTAATATAAAATTTCGTTTCACCTATGAATTCGAAATTTCACCTTTCATTGCTAATCCATTTCCTTCCACTTGGTCGGGTTCTGGAAAGAATTTGCTAATGAGGGTGGTACTAATGAGTGGGGCCTACCTTCCGGGTAATCGGATTCCATTTCCTCCTCGCTGGGCTCCGATTCTGGAACTTCTGGAATTTCCATTGATTGTGTAGGATGTTTGTGTTCCACAGGGCCGGGCACATCTCGGAGAAGAGCTCGTAGACGTCTGTAAAATTGTTGGTACCGTAAAAATGTTATTAGAAATGCCCTTTTAATGGAAAGAACCTCTAATGGAAGGGCTCTCCCTTCAAAATATGTTGCTTGAAGTTCAATATTTCCGTACGTTTTCAGTGAAAAATATCCCATAAATTTGTTAAAACATTTTCCAAAAATACCGTATTTACTCTAATAGAAGCCCACCTCTATTTGAAGCCCACCTCTAATAGAAGCCCACCCCGCGAGGTGCTTCGAAAAATAGAAGCCCACCCTCTAATAGAAGCCCATGGGCTATTTCTCAATTTTTTAATTTCTCAATTTCTGATCTACAGAGTTCTTGAATTTTGAATTTTGAGATACTGGAATCTCAGAATTTCATAAATTCGGAAAATTGGAGTTAAGGATTGCAGAATGAAAACTTCTAATTGAAAAAAAAAACCGAATTTCAGAATTCTTAACTTCCGAATTGTCAAATTTCTGATTTTTTGAACAAATTTTTTTTGAAAATTAACCATTGAAAAATAGAGGCCCACCCTCCAATTGAAGCCCACCTCTAATAGAAGACCACTCTGAGAGAGAGGTTGAAAAATAGAAGCCCATGGGCTTCTATTAGAGGAAAACGGTATGTTAATGCCCAAAAACGCTTAGTTTTGGCAAAGATAGCATTCAAATTATGTTGTGTATCCCTAAGTCATCTTGTACCCCTTGTAGCCCCCAAATCATTGTACCCTGCAAATTATGTGCCATAAACAGGTCTTACGGTAACCTACTCTCCAATTGCATGCCAAAAATTTGTTATCGCATTTCGAATTCCCCATCGTGACTTCACCAGACACTGGTTTTCTAATTTTTCTCACATTTACCCGCTAATTAGACGTTCTCCGTTCTGTTCTAACGAAAAACAAAAACAACCGGTATAATAATATATATTTCAAGTTTTTAGCGCTATACGATACTCCCAAGAGACTCCGAATATGAAATTCGTAAAAAATTCGCCAAAACCACTCACTCCAACTCCTTGGATTGGATATCAATCAGGTTCTCCTTCGCCATTTCCTTTCGCTTGATTGATGTCAGCGTGCGAGCCAAATGTGTGTCGTTCAACTCGGTGGGGTGATACTGAAATGCACTTTGAAGAGATTGAAGAAATTAAAACTCAAAAAATTAAAAAAAAAAATCACCTGCGCGGTTACAATTCGCTCCAGGAAAGTCTCTCTTTTCTCGGCATCCCGTTGCATCCGTTTCATCTCGGTGCCCATTTTTCTCATATCTTTTTCGTATCCAGCCACTTTCTGCAATAAAAGTTTATATATAAAAAAGTGAAAAAGCCTTAAGAAAAAACCTTTTTTGCTTGGAACAATTCGTCGCGCAAATCGGTCAACTGCTCGCGGCTCTCCGAGCGGCCATACTCAATTTTTGGCAGCGGCCTCGTTTCCGAATTCGATCTTTTCATGGACAATTTCATGTGTTTGGTGGCCGTGGGAAGACGTCCGTTGGCAAATGATGGCAGGGCGAAATCTAAGAAAATGTGGGGCTGATAGATTGATTGATATGGGGAAGAACTTACTGGAAGTAGGGGGTCGGGAGCTTTTATGGGCGGTTTTTGGTCGGTCGAAGGTCTGAAATGTTGGAGATAAGGGAGAAAGAATGAATAAGGGTGATTAAAGTCTATGGATATCACATAGGGTTTCACTGCGTAGATTTTCACACAACAATACAAAACTGAAATTTCTTGTAGTAGATAAAAATGTCTGGAAATGCTAAACCAAAAAAACTGTACTTCATATCATGAAAATCGTATGTTCAGTATATTGATAGACAGTATCAGTCAATGAGATACACAAAAACACATTTTGCAGTTGATATTCGGCCATTTTGACCGTTTTCAAGAGTCTGAATCTTGGTTGTCCTGTTTCCGGACGATTTGAAATTTCTGAAGGATGCAAAACAGACCTAGATAAAAAATTTCGCTTTTACAGAATTTTATGAAAATCCATAATTGTTCAGATGTTTGCCGATTTATGAGAGACGCCTATTTTGACCCGTTTTGTACTTTAACCGCCGAAAAATGGGTATTTCAGAAATCGGTAGACAACTGAAAAACTAGAAATTTTCAAAAAAAACTCGGTGATGCGAAAATGTTTTAGCCCAGGTCCGTTGTACACTTTCCACAAATTTCAAAGTAATTGAAAACTTGACAGTCAAGCTCCCGACTTTTCTAAATGACCAAAATGACCGGAAATCAACTGTAAATCCAAATAAACCCTTCCAACAGTACCTTTCTCATTGCATCTGCTCGATCTTGAGCCTCTTTTGAAACAACAGGTGGTAGTTTGCCTGAAAAAAGCGAAGTACATTGCATGACTCTCTCCCGCCGTTTCTTCCGGAAACGACAATTTCGTAATATGTCTCTTTTTCCGTGTCTCGAGGCTATATACATGTTCGTGTTTGAGGAAAATGAAAGATTAAGAAGACCGGAAAATGATGAAATACTACATAAAAATTGACTTAATGTTCTAGGAATTTCGAAATTACATATTTGAATTATCACTACAACCTTCCGGAGGAAAAGGTCTAAAGTTTATCATAATTTTTTGTTCTGTGGTCATAATTACTAGTTTCAAGAGAATCGAAAAATCATTGTCATTGAATATAAGAAAAACACTTACTTGTTGCAGCAGATGTGGATTTCGACCTCCTTGGCTTAGCACTGACATTTCTACCGTTTGGCAATGGCATGAATCAGAAATCAACACCGACGACCACGAAACATCAAAAGTCGAAATTGAGTTAGACACCGAATACAACAAAATAATATAAGCCGTCGAGTGCAACAAACAGAAGTGCCGGCTTCTCCTCCTCGCTCCTTTCTCTGTGTAATGAGCAGGTGGATGGCGGTTGCTCAGGCAACCTCTGCGACTCTTCGTTTCTTTTCTCCGCCTATTCCCACACGTCTCGACCCTTATGAAGCGTGCCGGCGGTGGTGGCGGGTTTAATCAAGTCGCACCCGCACACCCACACACACAAGCATGTATAAACAATTTGTTTCGAACTCTTTGAAGGGAAGCGAATGTCCAGAAGTGAACAGGAAATGAGAATTTCTGACGAGAATTGAGAAAAGGTGCGAAAGGTGCTGTTCAAAATTTTGTTTGTGTGAAAAGGAGGATTGCATGAGAAACAACCATATCTTGTAATTTTATAGTGTCTGGTGGATGCTAAACTAAAACTGAGGTCACAGAAATTGTGAACACTCGATAAATGCTTTTTTGGTAGTTTACGTAGAATTGATTATCAATGATACTAGGAATGAAAATTTAATGAAATTGCCAATAATTAAGCTACAAGCTTTTAGAAATTATCGCCAGAATAAGAATCACATACGCTTCCAAAATTTTCATTTAATTATAGCTTCAGCGCAATTAACAAGAACAGCAATATTGCTCAAAAAATCGTCAAATACAAACAATAAAATCACAAAGCCTAAAGTGACTCCGAAAGCCGAGATCGCTTTGAAAAACCGTAATGAATTAATTACACGTCACATGAAAAATCAATTTTTGTGGACAATAATTTTGGTTGGTGTTGGAAGTTTGGTTTCCGGATTCTCCTCGCGTAGGGGAACCTTCACTTTTTCCAAGGCATAGTGCTCTCCAGATACGGCAAGGGTGAGCATGATCGGAATGCTCCATGTCCTGAAAAAGTATATTTTTGGGAAATTATCTGAAATATCAAGTTGGGGAAAGACTTATTGAAATTCAAACTCACTCATTAAGCCTGCGAGTCAGAAACTCATCAACCCGATCTGCAATCTTTGCTCCAGTCTGATCATTCACCACCTCGACCTTGGCCTCGATCCAAACACTATCCCGAATGCAAACTGCAAAATAACAGCATTTATATATTAGAAAATTCACTCTACCAACCTCTGATGGGTGCGTACTTGGTCATAAATCTGATCGTGATCATCTCTCTGGACATATTCACTTGCATGTTAATCGCCGGTACCATACGTTCCTCCAAACCTTGCAGCTCATAGCAATCCGCCAAGACAGATTCCCAAATGCTGACATACATTGCCTCCTTGCGGAGAATCTCGATGACTTTGTGGAAGTCTTGAAGGCGCTTCAATTAAATCTCCGTGATCACCGAGTCTCCTTCACTAGTGAATGATGATCTATCAACAGTGTAGTGATGTGGAGCGCATTCTCCAAGAAACTGGGTGATCATTGTGAGGTTATCCTTGATGAGCACACTGCCAGTCAAGTAGCGGTAGCAGTTGGTGTAGCATTGGATTGTGGTAGATCTCGCACTAATTTCGTGACGCTTTCTGCGAGTCGGCTCGCTGACGAGGACACCTTTTGACTGCTACAAGTTGACTGCGGCCATTGGCCGAGCCGGTTTCTTTCCATTCGCCTCTGCAAGTTTTTTAATGCTTTCGATAACTACGGTAATGCTAACATGCTAATAAAAAATTGATGCTGCGGAAGAGAAGCCGGTGGCGGTCAAAAATTACCGTAACCTAAAACAGTCTCATGTCTTGGATATCGTTCGCCGATTTTTTAAAAGAGGCCAGACATCAAAAAAAAAGTTTTCCTGATATTTTGCCTAGAGAACCCCCATGAGGGGTTGAACTCATGACAGGCAGCTCAGGGGTACAGCGCCGCTACCGGCTGAGCTACGGGGGCGCAAACGCGGCTGACCACCAATGGCCTACATAAGCGCGGCGCGATGATCTCGCCCCGAGAAAACCCCGTAGACTTTCGTGTCTGGCCTCCTTTAAATTACGCTGGTTTTTGAACTGCGACCTTTGACAACGGCCGCCAGCCTTTTACGTCCACCACACCAATTTCTTAACTTCATTATAATACTCACTATGGATTATGCTCTGGAAAAGCTTGGACACTGTCGCTTGGGACGAACGAGAACTCAAAGTATGGAAGAATATGCCAATCTTCTTTCTGCAAGCTATACGTGTGGTGTTTCGCGCGGACACGACGATAGAGAGGTTAAACATTGTAGTAGAGCCGTCCCTGACGCAAATCCGAGCGATGGAGATGGTAGCCATAATTATTGTTTTGAATCGATGTGTACATCTTATCCGCATCCATAGTCTTCAGCATAGATGCAAGCACATCCATAGCAGCTTTGCAGCTCATTTCTGAAACAAGATGACTAGATTACTAAGATCTTTCAGTTTGATAGATATAAGCCTACCTATCCAGATCCTTGTTGTACACAGCCAGCATGTTGGCCAGTCTGTCACGAAGCTCGCTCCACTCTCCTTTGTGAAGCATTTTTGTCGCTCACCAGAATAGAAAGCCGGCTCTTCCCAAAAGCTCAGCACAACAGTGTCGACTTCTCCGTTCTTGATAGTCAAGTCCATGTTGAGCTCTTCGGGTTTGGTGATAGTCCAGCCACGGGTGGTTCTAACGTGTGTGCATCTGGAAAGAAGAATATTTGAAAAACTGCGTTTTTTGGGGGAACGCGATTTCTGGCGTTGAAGAATCACCGGATTAGGTAACTACCAAACAAAAGAAGCGTTTCAAATCCAAATTTATGACCAAGATCTGAGCATGATCTGGTATGCAGCCGTTTCTGAGGCGAATTCTGACCAACTTCATGATAAAATTTCGACTGACAACCGAGAAATTTCAGGTCTCATCGTTTGAGCTAGCCGATGCCCTGTATCAAGCTGGGTAAGCATTAGCCAAACCATGTACCGGCTCATTTAGCGGGATTAGGCATTTTTCAATGTTTCGCAAGTGTCATTAAGCTGTTAGAAATGTAGAGCAGCTATTTGGAGAAGCTACACCGTTGTTGGCAGACCGATACGCGGAAACGAGTCATACTAGGCCATGGATCCAGTTCAAATGGGATCGGAAGCCAACGCGGACCTCTTCTTCAGCTGTATAACAATCAGCCAGCCAGATATATCAGCCGTGGTCTAATTGCAGCCAATTTTGGCGAACGAAAAATCTCACCCCAAGCTTTCGGCCAAGATTCGGATCTTTTCATCCATCGGCGCATCTGGCATCTCTGGGAGTTTTGTCTTTATGAAGGCGAGACTCTTTAGGACGTCGATACGTCCGTCGGCAACATTGAGGTTCAACATTGTAGTAGAACCGTCCCTGACGCAAATCCGAGCGATGGAGATAGTAGCCATAATTATTGTTTTGAATCGATGTGTACATCTCATCCGCATTCATAGACTTCAGCATAGATGCAAGCACATCCATTGCAGCTTTGCAGGTTTTTCTGTCATTTCTGAAACAAAATGACTAGATTAGTAAGAACTTTCAGTTTGATAGATATATGCCTACCTATCCAGATCCTTGTTGTACACAGCCAGCATGTTGGCCAGTCTGTCACGAAGCTTGCTACACTCTCCTTTGTGAAGCATTTTTGTCGCATCACCAATATAGAAAGCGAATTTTTCCCAAAAGCTCAGCACAACAGTTTCGACTTCTCCGTTCTTGATAGTCAAGTCCATGTTGAGCTCTTCGGGTTTTCTAATGGCTCAGCCACGGGTGGTTCTAACGTGTGGGCATCTGGAAAGAAGAATATTTAAAAAGCTGCGTTTTTGGGGGAACGCGATTTCTGGCGTTGGAGGATCACCGAGGCATTGCAGGTTCGATCGCAAAAAGTGATATATGCCCTGTACCGAGCTGGGCAAGCGTTCACCGAGTAAATCTAACTGGTTTGTTTCGCACAATCTGGGGGTTTTATACCTATTTGTGGTCGTCATTCAGTCATTAGAGATGTAGAATATCTATCGCGGAAGCTACACCGTTGTTGGCAGACCGATACGCGGAAACGAGTCATACTAGATCATGGATCCAGTTCAAATGGGATCGGAAGCCAACGCGGACTTCTTCTCTAGCTGTATAACAATCAGCCAGCCAGATATATCAGCCGTGGTCCAATTGCAGCCAATTTTGGCGAACGAAAAATCTCACCCCAAGCTTTCGGCCAAGATTCGGATCTTTTCCTCCATCGGCGCATCTGACTCGATTGGGAGTTTTGTCTTAATGAAGGCGAGACTCTTTAGGACGTCGATACGTCCGTCGGCAACATTGAGGTTCAACATTGTAGTAGACTCGTCCCTGACGCCAATCCGAGCGATGGAGATAGTAGCCATAATTATTGTTTTGAATCGATGTGTGCATCTCATCCGCATTTATAGTCTTCAGCATAGATGCAAGCACATCCATTGCAGTTTTGCAGGTGTTTCTGTCATTTCTGAAACAAGATGACTATATTAGTAAGAACTTTCAGTTTGATAGATATAAGCTTACCTATCCAGATCATTGTTGTACACAGCCAGCATGTTGGCCAGTCTGTCACGAAGCTCGCTCCACTATCCTTTGTGAAGCATTTTTTTCGCATCACCAGAATAGAAAGCGGGCTCTTCCCAGAAGCTCAGCACAACAGTGTCGACTTCTCCGTTCTTGATAGTCAAGTCCATGTCGAGCTCTTCGGGTTTGGTGATGGTCCAGCCACGGGTGGTTCTAACGTGTGTGCATCTGGAAAGAAGAATATTTAAGAAGCTGCGTTTTTTGGGAGAACGCGATTTTTGGCGTTGAAGGATCACCGGATCTGGTCACTACAAAATTAGCAGCGTTTCAAATCCTAATTTATGACCAAAATCTGAGAATGATCTGGTATACAGCCGTTTCTGGGGAAAATTCTGACAAAATTCATGATAACATTTCGACTGACAACCAAAGAATTACAGGTTCGATCGCAAAAAGTGAGCTTTGCCCTGTAACGAGCTGGGCAAGCGTTTTTCTACCTATTTGTGGTCGTCATCTAGTCATTAGAGATGTAGAATATCTATTGGGGAAGCTACACCGTTTTTGACCGACCGTTACTCAGAAACGGGACATACTGGATCATGGATCCATCTCAAATGGAATCGGAAGTCAATGCGGACCTCTTCTCTAGCTATATGGCTTCCATTTCAAGACAGCCAGATATATCAGCTGTGGTCCAACTGCTGCTAATTTTTTTGAACGAAACTCTCACCCCAAGCTTTCCGCTATGATTCGGATCTTCTTCTTCTTCATCGGCGCATCTGTCTCGATTGACAGTTTTGTCTTCATGAAAGCGAAACTCTTCAGCACGTCGATGCGTGCGTCGGCATCAATCGTATTCCGTTTCTCCTGCAATTTATCGATTTTTAACTCAATTTTCTTGAAATCAACAATTTACCTAGAAATTTCGCCGAACCGCTTGTCCGAACGATGCCCAAACAAGTTTGGCGCCCGCCCGGCGGACCTGCTCCATTCGCATTTCCTCGTCGATATTCTCCAAGTTGATTTCCTTGTTGGTTACACGCTCGAGCAGATAGACACCCTCGGTTGCGGGGATATTACGCGACATCTCTACAAAAATTCATGTGAAATCGATGAGAAAAAATTTCGAAGCAACTTTAAAAGTAGAAACAAACAAATGAGCCCCATTGAAACCATTAAGAGTGAGTGGAAACGCAAGAAATGAAAGAAATTCCAATGCGCGTCAGTCCGCAATGTGACAGGCGCGGTGTACACACCAAATACGTCAAGAACGCCGCACATGTGCGCGCACACAACATTGCGAGGGTTGTGTGTGCGCGCGCGCATGCGACGGGGTGCAACAGCAACAGTCGAGAACAACACTATTTGAGTATTAATGAGTAAGGAGAAAGAACAATGAAAGAAATAAAAGAGACATACCGCATTTCCTCTGATAGAAGCCCACCGCTATTTGAAGCCCAGCCCATGGGCCTCTATTTCTCAATTTCAGAATCGAAATTGTCCCAATTTTTGAGTTACAGAATTCCTGAAACTTGAATTTTGAGTTTCGGGAATCTCAGAATTTCATGAATTCGGACTTTCATAGTTTAGAATGGCAGAATTAAAACTTCGAATTGAAAAAAAAAACACCGAAGCTTAGAATTTTCAACTTCCGAAATGTCAAATTTCTTATTTTTTGAATAAAACTTTTTTTGGAAATTATTCATTGAAAAATAGAAGCCCCGCTAAGAGAGAGGTTGAAAAATAGAAGCCCATGGGCTTCTATTAGAGGAGATACGGTATGTCGAGAAGGCGAGGAATGCGTTCTTATCGAAAATGTGTCCTGGATATGTTTCCAACTTTTTTTGTGTATATTTTAAAGTATATGTGATCAAAAACAGAAAGTAAAAAAATCCACAATATATTGCAGAAAATCTAGTGCACAAAAATGTTCTGTATTTAGAAACAAATTTGTTAATGTGGTTCCACTAGGACGATACAATCTTTATGGTCCGTGAAAGCAAACGCGCATATGACAAAAATTACGTGAACCGACCAGATTAAACAAAATTAAATGTTAAAAGTATATTGTTTATACCCTACTAGCTTGAATGTTCTTAAATAATTGCAAAACGGTGACTAATCACACGTTTTGTAGACGGGGCCGAGGCACACCAAGGGGTTTTCGGGGCCGAAGCACACCTAACAAACACGGACGGAAGAGGATGGGCCGAAGCTTCATCATTCTGACCGCGGCGGGGTTGAACCAGTGAGTACGAGGACCGAAGTACCGCACACAACCACACAACCACGCTGCTGCTAAGAGAGGGGGAGAGGGAGACTCGTATTTGAATAGGAGGGGGAGAGGAGGGGGAGGTGGGCCGTGCGATGAGAAAAGCGGAGGAACACAGTGGTCACCAGTAAAGAACGCACACACACTCGTTCACGTGAAGGGTCTCGTCAATTCTCTTTTTTTTCATACGTTTACGATCTTTTTTGGGAACATAGTTTGGAAGGTACAAAAATCAAAAAGAAAATTCGTATTTTTGAGGTGTTTCGTACTCCCGAAATAAAAATTTTGTAACGCTAAAATACTTTGTACGCAAATAACTCCAAAACTTCTGTACCCTCCGAATCATTTTCTACTTTTTTGGCAGTTAATTGAGCTAAATAACTTTGAATCTTGCCGACACACCGTAAGGCCTGTAATAGAAGGGCGCCCACACTGTTTGACTTCAATTATTTCGATACCTTTGAAAGAATTGGAAAGCCAAATGGCCAAACATTTCTGAAATTATAATGAAAAATTTATTAGTTCACAACTTTATCGTATTGCTCACAGAAACTGAGAAGAATTGGCGTGTAATCCCTATACTTTTAGTATAACTGCAATTATTTGAAGGTTATAAAGTTCGAAAATTGATCCAATTTTCTCAAGCGTCTGTTTGATGTCTATCCTGGGGTTTATATACCTTATAGGACAGAATTATGTTTTAACACAGTTTGATACTAATTTCATCTTGTTTTTCTGTGAACCTGCAATTTGACTTGATTCCTTTTTTAGCTTGAAGATACCGTAAACAGTCAAATATAACGCAATTTAACCGCCAACTTTGAGCTTACAAATCTCGAGTCGTGAAAAAAATTTCAGAAGGTAGCTAATTGATAAAATGTTGCTGATATTATATTAAAAATTTCATCAGTCAACCTTTTTTTTATTTTTCACAGAAACCGAAATATAGGGACTCAAAGTTGACGCGTTGAGTTGCGTTCTTTAGAGTGTTTATGGTAGTTGTTAGCTTTTTATGGAGAAATTGCTTCAATTACATTTTTTGAGTTTCAAAATTATTCTAGATTATCAGAGCTATCAGGTCCGAGATCTAGGGTATGTCAAGGGTCCGAAATTGTTTTTTCTATGAAAAGAATCCCGAATTTTATCAGAAAAGAAATCAACTTGGAACGTAATGGTTAAAAATCTTTCATTAAGAAAAAAATATTAAAATACAATATATGAGAATTATGAAAATGAATCACTTTGGGTGTCTGAAATACGTTGTGAATTTTTTCTAAAACTAAATAGTTTCTGTTTTGTAGCTGACCATTATTTGTTAGCCAACATCCTAGACAACTTTTAAAACGTCGCAATAATTTTTATGCAACTTAATCGTCACAGAATATTAGCTTTAAAATGTCAACTACAAAAATGAAGCTCTAGTTTTGTTTAGTAATATCTCAAATTTGTACACCATTCTTTCAGACACCCAAAGCTATTAAGCAAAAAAAAATGAAACAAAAAAATTTTCCACACATTTCACATTGCGCACGATGCGCTACATGCAAAATTCTTCATGTTGTAAGTTTTATCTTCTGGGCCCTCAGCTAGAAGAGAAAGATGTGAAGACGTTTTTGTTAATGTTATATGTATTTCACAACTTTTCTTTTGATTTCCTCTACATCGTGTTCAACTAGCTGAGGTCCGAGAGGTCAAACTACAACATGAGCCCACAATTAAGGGGCGACCCACCCGCTCACCCAAGGCTGTCAAATTGAAGGCCGTGGATTTTTAGTTACGGTGCAGCAGCTCTTGGCTCACTGAGTTTTTTTTAGAAAAAAACTTGGTCCGCGGCCCTAAATTTGAAATCCTTTGTCGCCCCTTGTTGGAAATCACAAAAAAATCTACAAAAATATAAAAGGAATTTTTGAGACATTACAAGATATCTCGATTACAGAGAAATAAATTGGGATCCAGATAAAAAAATATAGGAGACAAAATTGTGAAAAAAAATGAACTCATCAGAAGAATTTCATCATGGGAGGCTTTTGAATCCAGGCAGATGTCCTTGTTGCGGCAGATGATCCATTGTCGATTTCATCTATCTAAAAAATGTGCTTCAGTTTTCAGAACACGATACTTGCCATCTAATTTTGATGCGTTTTTTGGGTTACCATGCATTAAAATTTTTAGTTTCCCGAAATTCGTTTTATATGAAAGTTTGTGTCTGGAATCACGTCTGGAATCATTATCATGCCTATTATCATTTTCATGAAATTTGCTAAACATAACTTCTGATTTTCGAAAACATTTTCCTTACTTTGCGCTCCAATTGTATAGCAAATACTCGTTCCAGAGACTGTAGCGCATTTTTCGAACTAGCAAAATCGTTCAGTCCATTCGGGGGACTTGGAGATTCGGTACGATGAAATGATCATGAATTTGTGCTGAAAATACTAATGACAAAAGTAGAAAATAATGATTGAGGTTTTACATTTTATTCTTCTAAAATTGATTGTTGAGTTCGCCCACGTAGGACAAGCAGGTGTCTTTGATTACGCAGAAAAACATGTTGTAAAACGAGGACAAGTAGCTGAAACACAATATGTAACTTTTAAGAGCATATATGACGCTTACACTTACAATTGACGAGGGTTGATAACATAATAAGGAAGTAAGCATGTTTTGGATGATTTTTCATTGCGACTGACAGGAAGCTCTGCTTTCTCTGCTATTGTGGCGAGACACATCTGAAACTCCATAGTTACCACAATCCTTTTTTGTTTCACTTGCTTTATCTTCATTTTATGAAATCTCTCATTTCTACTCAGTCTATTCCCCACCTTCATTTTATCTGAATCTCCTTGGTTACTCTTATGTGCACTTGATTTTGCGAGTGGAGCAATGAATTTCACTAAGAAGAAGGGATATCACGCGCACCATGCCGAAGGATTATCACACATTATTGAACAGATTCAGAGTCCAAAAGATCATTTTGGAAACCAAACAGATTTTGCGATATCAGTAGCTGGCACGTAAACGAGAAAAAAATATTTAACCGGTTGTGAACCCAATAATCTCTCATAAAAACTAATTGAAAACTTACTGCGTCATACTCATCTGTTGCACATCGCTTTCTTCTAGGTCATGCGGCCTCTCATTAACACATTGTTACTATCTGGTAATTCGATACACACTTTGCAGACACCAAAGGAGGAAGAAGCATGATAAATGAGATAAAACACATTGACATCATCCGTGGATAGTAATACTATGGGTGAGAGAACTCAGAGAGCCGAGAGGGTTACGGTAGAAATTGACCTTTGGAATACATCCCTTCTGTTCCGACGAGATGCACACCAGGCCTGTGCGGCAGCAAAATTTTTCGGCAATTTGGCAACTCGGCAATTTGCCGAATGCTTTTCGGCAACGTTCGGCAACTCGGCAATTGCCAAAAAAAAAAATTCGGCAAATTCGGCAACTTTCGGCAATTTTCGGCAACCAAAGTTTTGCGTCTTTTTTCAGTAAAATCGATACGAAACTCACCTGAAAATGCTCAGATCAGGCTCGAAACTAAGGAAAAAGTGTTTCATGAGTTCCCTAACAAAGTAATTACAAAAATTGTCAACTCATGACCACATTTTTTATGCTAACTAATTCTCTTTAGCAATAGAGGGTATTCCAACGGGTGAAAAAAATTGTTCTGATTGTGAGTTTTGAAAATAGTGAACTCAACTTGTTAGGCAACTCATGACATACGTTCTCTGGAGACTTGAGACAGATTGGATAATTTTCAGATGAGTTGTGACTCAGGATATCTATTTTTCTCCTATGATCACAAATTGGAAGCCCATTTTTTGAACCGATTTTTGGTGATTATTGGGACATATTTCCTCTAAAATTCACTCTGAGGCATAATGGTGCTCAAAATTAGGTTTTTCGAACTTCGAAATCATTTTTTGACTGAAAAAACTGTGAAAATCTCTACACGCAAAAAAAAATTTCAGTTGCCGAAGTTGCCGAAATTTTTTTTGCCGAAATCGGCAACGGCAATTCGGCAACTTTTTTTAGTTGCCGATTTCGGCAACGGCAAATCGGCAACAAAAATTCGGCAATTTCGGCAATTTCGGCAATCGGCAATTTGTTGCCGCACAGGCCTGATGCACACCTTGACGTCATCTGTGGTACGCATGTTGGTGAAATTATTGCGCAACAGGGGTATCAAGCGAAGGGGTCATCCGTGGCGGGAGAGAGAGAGTAGGAGGATTACGGTAGGGTTACGTTTAGAATAACCAAACGCGTAGTTAGATCAGGCGATCCATGACTCAAACCCCAATCATAAGAGAAAAGAATAGTTTTGAAAGTAATAAACTCATCGGAAGAACCTCACCATGGGAGGAACTTCTAATCCAAACCAATGTCACTGTTGGAGAAGACGAGCCATTGTCGATTTCATCCATCTAGAAAGTGTTCTTCAGTTTTCAGATCGTGAAACTATCCAGCTAATTCAAATGCGCTTTTCAGGTTGTTGCAGCAAATCAGACTTTTAAATTTTTTTTCTTGAAATTTCCAAGCTGTTTGAAGTTTTTCGACATTTATTCGTTCAATAAGGAAAAAACAATTTATTTATTTAAACGGAGTATGGTCATGCCCATTTTATTGTTGGTAAATCTTAACTAAAAATTCGGCACGATACGCTACATGCAAAATTTTTGATCTTAACACTATAATTCTTAACAATTCTGAGAGTGTTCTTATCTATCATTTTCTCTTGAAACAAAAAAGTGAAAGTTGAAGGTGCCTTAATCGAAACTAACAATGAAAAATACAAATAAATAATTCCTCAGAATGGTTCTGTTGGGCAGATGATCTATTAACAGGAGATGAGAATTAAGAAATATCTAAAACTATTGTTGCATCGAATTGATAATGTTAATAAGCTCAATAACAATTTTTAAAAGGATAAAAATAGGGTCAGGGAGATAAAATTAAGGGGAGAGATAATCAGAAAAATAGAACCCATTAACAAAAAAGACTGCCAAGCCAGACGGCTGTCAAAGTTGTCTGAGTAGACCCGTAGATTATGAAGTTGAGATGAGCATGATAATGTGTAGATGATGCAGAAGAATCGATTATTGTATTAGGCTGAAAATCATAATCGGTTAAAGAGTTTGCAAAGTAATCGACTTCTTACCTCTTTCTATGTATATATAAACTGAATTAATGTAGCAGATACTGGAGATGAGGATGAATATGAATTGATAAGAATAATCTGAAAATGTTCAATATATTTGGTTGCCTAGAAATGACCATGGGAACTTACATATATATTGAGTCGACCCGAAGAGAGAATTAGAAAGCGTCCGTTTGCTAGGTGGATATGGAAGGCGACTGACGAGAGCCGATTTTGGAGACTGAGGAGAGGAGTAGGCGGAGCTGGTTGGGATTAATTTAGTGTCTGGGCACTCCATATTTCCGCTAATCTCTCGCTTTTTCATAATGCACTCCCTTTCTCATTTTTAATATGATAATAGTTTTGTGCTTATCTGTTCTGGGCCTTTTTCAGAAGCGCTAGTTAGGTGTGAAGAATCCGAGAAGGGTGGAAGGCAACGAGAAGTGGTGGCGTGGTGAAAAGGGAAGAACGGAGAGGAGCTCGCAGGTTTAGTATAGTGAGAAGGTTTGGAGGAGTGATAGTAATGCAGCCGCTTGCTAGGACCGACTTGAAACCCGACTGATGAAAAGTGTGGTTCTGCTCTGCTCTATGAATTCTTCTAGTTACCATTATCTCTCTTTGTTTTACATGTCCTTCTTTATCTTCCCATTTCTCTTCCTGTCTTATAATCAAATTCAACATTTCATTTCTCTGCTTCTCCCTCATTACTCTCATGCTCACTTACTTTTGTGAGTGAAGTGACGAATTTCACTACGCTAAAGAGAAATTCGCGCACACCCTTCCGAAGCGCCCAGCTACGGGTCCCAATGACGATCACAAAGAACAATTGCGGCTGAAAGTGCATCGGACACTGACTGGGGGAAGGAATAAACGACGATGCATTTGTCAGATAGTTTTTCAGAACGAAACACATTCAGATTAAGGTAACTTTGATAGATCATGTTACACTTTTCCACCTCTCCAAGTTGGGTATGATGCACTTTCAGCCGCAGTTGGTTTATGTCCCTCTAAAAAAGCCGGTCCGAAAAAAACCGTCTCCAAAATATCCAACCATGAAATCCCCAGTGACCAACTCCCCAATCAAAATCAAATCTCCAACAATTCACATCCCAAAAATTGTCAAATCGAAAAAAAATATGAAAAAATACGTTCCAGTGATGACTCAGTGCTTGAAAATCTACAAATCCGCCTGGGATGAGCCGAAAATTTGTTCGGATTTTGAATTCCAACTTTTTGATATGTATACTCTTACCAATCTATTTTTGGTGATCTTATTTTGCATTATCTTTTTGATTAAATTTAAAAAAAGGCTGACAGGAATGTTTTTATTTTTCAATTGAATGATTAATAAATGAGGGAATTGGAAATTAATGTATGATTAATCGAGATAATTATGCAAAGGACACAAAACCCCGTTTTGAGAGGCTTCAAAAGGAACCCTGAAAACCACAAGTGGGATATAAAGAGAGGAGGGTGGTGGTTTTTTAGGAGAGCGGAATTTCACAGGGAATACATTTGAAAGAGAGCAATTCAACAATACAACTGAAAACCAATAATTGTGGGGTATTAAAGGATTACTTGCTTAATTCCATTTAGGGATAGAATTTAGGGATAGTTCCTAATAATCATGGGGAAAATGGAACTTTTGAGGTTTCATGAACGAAGGGAAATCAGTAAACTATGAAGGCAATTAGGGGTTCATACGGACAAATAGGCAAAAGAATCTACCAAAAGACAATAAATCGTTTGAAATATGAACAAGACATCATTTTATACTATTCTATTGAAAAATCACATTTCTAGCGGTTCTAGGAACCGCGATAGAGCCTCCTGAACATGTAGCGACTCTATCTCAATTCCTAGAAGCGTTAGAAATGTGATTTTTAGACAGAATTGTATCACATTTGGTTTAGAAAATGTCTTTTAAAATCTAAATAATAATCAATTTGAAAATTAGAGCTTATGAGCAATTAGGGAAGGACTGGGGTATAAAAATAGAAAGCTTGGTCTTTTGAATTTCAATTTTTTAGAAAGAAAAGGAATACCAATATCAATATTTCTTCAAGAGAGGCAAAAACGTGGAGACTTCTGGTTTTGGTTGATGGCGACGAGTCTTTGTGTACCTTAAAAAAAGGAACCAGATAGAATAGTTATTAGCAATTTTTGAAAACTCACAAATCGTTGTTTGAATTTCAAAACCATCTTTCTTGGCCCAGAATCTTTCTCAACCCGAGCGGATCGCCATAGGGTTCTGGATACATACAGTTCATTCAAACGAAGTGGATCCGACATCGGCATCGGATGACCAAGAATTTATTGTCAGCTGATGAAAGATCAGATTCTGGAATTTCGAAAAATTATGACTTCACAGTTTTTAGGCATTGTTTAACTCACGATATTTCGCATTTTGCAAATTTCGGAAATTTGATCCTTGCTAAGCTGTCCAAAATAAGTCCACAGTCTTCGGAGATGGGTTGTAGGAGCCTTGGGATCTTTTATTCGAGCTTGTAGCACGTCCAATGATTCTTTTGAATCCAATCGGTTTGCATATTCTTGGCCAAAGTGGTCTTGGACCCATCAAGCAACTTCAAATAATCATCCAGCAATATTTTTATTGTATTGTAGAACGGGTGGTCCAAGTTGTTTGGTTTTCTGGACAATCCATTTGGTCCAGCTGGAATGGAAGACTCGAGAATCGACGAATCAAATGGCCATCTGGAAGCAAATTGTTTGAGTGAAATATAAATTTCAGGAGAAATGATGAAAAAAGAAATTAATTGGGCACAATGAAAATAACGGGCAAAAGAGAAAACGCGAAGAAAAAACTTGACATTCTGAAAACCTAATGACAAAATTGGCATTTTTTCAGTTTCATGAGAAGAAAAATGTAGTGAAACTTATTTTAACCGATTTCTCGTAATTTTTTTCCCCTAGAACAACATTATTTGCAAAAGCACGCAGCATCCAAAATGCAGGCGAAAAGAAAGAAAGAAGTAATGAAGAATGAAACGATGAAAAAAAAAAATCAAAAACGAAAGGCAAAAAATCGCCCGCCTCCGCTACAGCCAATAGATCAAAACTTGTAGATCAAAAACTTTTCTTCTGAACTTCTTCTGAAAGTTTTTTTTTCTATTCAGAGGAAAAGTTTTTGATCTACCAGTTTCGATCTATTTTCCGTAGCGGAGGCAGGTTATTTTTCGCCTTTTGTTTTTTTTTTCATCGTTTCATTATTCATTTTTTTTCTTTCTTTCTTATTCTGCGTTTTCTTACAAAGCATGTTGCTCTAGGGGTGAAAAATGACGAGAAATCGTTTAAAATAGGTTTCAGTACATGTTTCTTATTCATCAAACTGCAAAAATGTCAATTTCGTCATCACATTTTCATAAATTCAATTTTTTCTTCGCGTTTTCTCTTTTGTCCGTTTTTTTCATTGTTTCCAGTTAATGTCTCTTCATCTAATTTCTCCAAAAATTGATATTTTACTGAAACAATTTGCTTCTAGATGTCGGCAAACATTTCACCAATTTTCGTCTCTGGACCACAATCCGTCTACTAAAAACCAGCATCTCAGAAACGGACTCAACCAGGATGGATCCATCGAAAACAGAAATTTCCTAAACGGCAAATTAGAGGACAAGAAGCAAAGAGGTGGGTCATTTCAGGCATTCAAGGGTTTCTGAACAGCCGAATTACAGATTCGTCTTCATCTCTCTAATTTGTCGTTGTTCAAAGGATCCAAGCCAAGCTGATGGACCATTGAAACTTCAAGAAGCCAGAAAAATCCGAATAAGGCACATGACTTCTCCAAAGCATCCAAGAAGATCCAGAAGCTTCGGACCTATTGTGGATATCTTGGCAAAGATCAAATTTCCGAAATTCGCAAAATGCAAGAAGATCGTGAGTAAACCAGTACCTATCAATTTTAAGTTATTATAATTTTTCAAAATTTCAGAATCAGGTTTCTCGTGGTTGACAATATGTTCCTGGACATGTACCCGATGCCGATGTCAGATCCTCTTGGAATTGAATGAACTCCTGAAGGAAGATTGAAATTGGTACTTCATTTGTATTCTGAAAATACTAAATTTCAAAATTCCAAGCTTTCTATTTTCATACCCCAGTCCTGCCCTAATTGCCCACAAGCTCTAATTTTCAATATGATTATTATTTAGATTCTAAAAGTCTTTTTCTAAACAAAATGTGATACAATTCTGTCTAAAAATCACATTTCTAGCGCTACTAGGAACCGAGATAGAGCCGCTACATGTTCAGGAGGTTTTATCTCGGTTCCTAGAAGAGCTTGAAACGTGATTTCCAACAGAATTGTATAAAATGATGTCTAGTTTAATTCAAAACGATATATTTTTATTAGGTTGAACAGAAAGTTTCTTTCTTTTTTGGCAATATTTTTGATCAAATTTTTCTCAAAGCTGAGGGGACTAGATCAATAAAAGTAACGTTCATAAGCATCGATAGCTGCCTGGTAACGCTCCGGTGATTTCCTGATTTCATAGGCCTAGAAACAGTAGGGCCATGATTGAAAACGTGGGTCAACTCCTTTTTTATATCATCTTTTCACTTGGAGTATTTCCTATCAAGATGACGTTTAAGAGCCCCGAGTGACCATTTATCCGAAAGGGTAAAATTCGGAAAACACGGTGAACACAAAAGAATAATTCAGACAAACGCCATGAATTCTTGGCTGATACCTCTAGTCATGGGCGAACTCGCACTGGGGTGCTGGAAGTGAAACTTGGGCTTTTCTCCTTGTTCCGATTTTACTGCCAGAATCAATTTCTCTAATTAGGAAATATACAATGCGGCGGTTATAATTATACTTTAATCTAAAATATCCCATTCACCATTCTTTGGACAGACCATCAAACCTAGAACATACCCATTTTCAGGTGATATTTTGGTTTCGGAACGTCCAGAGCTAGCCCTTCTTTCTTAATCAACTGACTCTTCCGCAAATAGTTAGAGTAGCTTACCCACTTCTCATTTACGGTTATTAGACCCCCCGCCCAACTAAACGTATAAAGAAATGATAAAAGAAACATGATCATATCCACATGGAAATCCATATCGTAGTCCTTCAGAACATGGGATAAAAATCGACCCATTTCTTGAATTTGCCAAGAGACTTCAAGCCATACACAATACTTGGTTGACTAACGGACAATGTCTTTGACGTTTTACAAGTGGTTTGAAATAGATCCGCCTTCACCACTTTCAGTAATTAATCGAAATGCAACTAACTGGGTCGTGGGAATCTTTCGAACCGAACTCTCCCGGGTGGAGATTTTCGAACCCAACAAAAATTGTAGACAATGACAGAACATATCCCTTATATGGATCCACCATTTGTTTGTGAATACCAGGTGTTTGACGACAAAATAAAATTATAAATAAAATAATGTTGCCTTTGTGCAGTCGGATAAGGACCAAAAGAACCGTCATTTCTCCATCACGAAGTGAGATGAACATTTGAAAATCTAAGATCTACTAGACACTAAACACAGCTCTCTAACAAAAAAAGGTTTGACCTGGTAAACCATCCAGAAATCCAGAAATCGAGGCTCAAAAATAACCCTTCCAAAAAGAAAGAAACTTTCTGTTCAACCTAATATGTCTTTTTGATAGATTCTTTTGCCCATTTGTCTGTATGAAGACATAATTGCCTTCATAATTGCCAATAATATTGGTTTTTCATTTTCAAATTGCCCAAAATTCTATTTCAAATTCATTCCCTGTGAAACCCCCCCCCCTCCTTTTCAAAGTGCTGTTCAAAATTTTGTTTGTATGAAAAGGTGTTAGAAGAAATGAAAGTTATAAGAGGATTGCGTGTGAAACAACTATATCTTGTAATTTTATAGTGTCTGGTGGAAGCTGAACTAAAAATGAGGTCACAGAAATTGTGAACACTCGATAAATTCTTTTTTGGTTATTTACGTGAAATTGATTATCAATGATACTAGGAATGAAAATTTAATGAAATTGCCAATAATTAAGCTACAAGCTTTTAGAAATTACCGCCAGAAAGTGAACTACATACGCTTCCAAAATTTTCATTTAATTATAGTTTCAGCGTATTTAACAAGAACAGCAATATCGCTCAAAAAATCGTCAAATATAAACAATAAAATCAAAGTGACTCCGAAACTCGAGATACTTTGAAAACCGTAATGAATTATTTACACGTCACATGAAGAATCATTTTTGTGAACAATAATTTTGTGTGTTGGAAGTTTGGCTTCCGGATTCTCCTCGCGTAGCGGAACCTTCACTTTCTCCTAGGCGCAGTCCTCTCCAGAAACGGCAAACGTGAGCATGATCGGAATGCTCGAGGTCCTGAAAAAGTATATTTTTGGGAAATTCTCTAAAATATTAAGTTGGGGAAAGTGTTCTACATGAAAAGAAGCTCAATTGTTTCTTGGAACTGTAAGAGATTGAAATTTTTGTGGTTGCGTGGAGCTAGGCATGTTCCTATACTTATCTTTTAAGCTATTTACAAATAATTTCAGATAAGAAACCCGGACAATTCGACAACGTCCGGCCTCCGACAAGTATGAAGCTTCACAGGAAGTTTGGACTTATTGAAATTTAAACTTACTTCATAAGCTTGATAGTCAGAAGCTCATCAACCCGATCTGCAATCTTTGCTCCACTCTGATCATTCACCATCTCGACCTTGGCCTCGATCCATACACCATCCCGAATGCAAACTGCAAAATAACAGCATTTATATATTAGAAAATTTACTCTACCAACCTCTGATGGGTGCGTACTTGGTCATAAATCTGATCGTGATCATCTCTCTAGACAAATTCACCTACATGTTGATCGCCAGTACCATACGTTCCTCCAAACCTCGCAATTCATAACAATCTGCCAAGACAGATTTCCAAATGCTGACATGCATTGCCTCCTTGCGGAGAAGCTCGATGACTTTGTGGAAGTCTTGGAGGCGCTTCAAATAAATCTCCGTGATCACCGAGTCTCCTTCACTAGTGAATGATGATCTATCGAAAGTGTAGTGATGTTGAGCGCATTCTCCAGGAAACTGGGTGATCATTGTGAGGTTATCCTTGATGAGCACACTGCCAGTCAAGCAGCGGCAGCAGTTGGTGTAGCATTGGATTGTGGTAGACCTCGCACTGATGAAGCTTTCTACGTAGACTCGCTGACGAGGACACCTTTTGACAGCTTCACACAGACTACAGCCTTGGCCGAGCCGATTTCTTTCCATTCGCCACTGCAAGTTTTTTAATGATTTCGATAGCTACGGTAATGCTAACATGCCAATAAAGAACTGATGCGGCGGAAGAGAAGCTGGCGCCGTGGCGGTGGCGTACAAAAATTACCGTAACCTAAAATAGTCTCATTTCTCGGAAATCGTTCGCCGAATGTTCAAATTACGCTAGTTTTTGAACTGCGACCTTTGGCAACGGCCGCCAGCCTTTTACGTCCACCGCACCAATTTCTTAACTTCATTATAATACACTCACTATGGATTATGCTCTGGAAAAGCCTGGATACTGTCGCTTGGGACGGACGAGAACTCAACGTATGGAAGAAAATCCCAATCTTATTTCTGCAAGCTATACGTGTGGTGTTTCGCGCAGACACGACGATAGAGATGTTCAACATTGTAGTAGAGCCGTCTCTGACGCAAATCTGAGCAATGGATAGTACCCATAATTATTGTTTTGAATCGATGTGTACATCTCATCTACATCCATAGTCTTCAGCATAGATGTAAGCACATCCATTGCTTTTTCTGTCATTTCTGAGACAAAATGACTAGATTAGTAAGAGATTTCAGTTTGATAGATATAAGCCTACCTATGCAGATCCTTGTTGAACACAGCCAGCAAGTTATCCAGTCTATCACGTAGCTTGATCAACTCTCCTTTGTGAAGCATTTTTTCGCATCACCAGAACAGAAAGCGGGATCTTCCCAAAAGCTCATCACAACAGTGTCGACTTCTCCGTTCTTGATAGTCAAGTCCATGTTGAGCTCTTCGGGTTTGATAATGGTCCAGCCACAGGTGATTCTAACGTGTGTGCATCTGGAAAGAAGAATATTTGAAAAGGTGCGTTTTTTGGGGGAACGCGATTTCTGGCGCTGGAGGATCACCGGATTAGGTCACTACCAAATTAGCAGCGTTTCAAATCCTAATTTATGACCAAAATCTGAGCATGATCTGGTATACAGCCGTTTCTGGGGCCACTTCTGACCAAATTCATGACTACCTTTGAGTGACAATCAAGGAATTCCAGATCCGATCGCAAAAAGAGAGCTATGCCCTGTATCAAGCAGGGTAAGCATTAGCCAAACCACCCTGTACCGGCTCATTTAGCGAGATCAGGCATTTTTCAATGTTTCTTGAGAACGGCATCCAGCTATTAGAGATGTAGAGCAGCTATTGACAAGGTATTGGCTAATGGTATGCCTTTCAAGCCGGCTGATACTCGGAAAATGAAACACAAGATGTTTTTTCGCGATTTCGGCTATCCGAAGACCAATGCGAACCTTATCTCTCTAGTTAGATATCCTTCTTCTGAAGACAGCCAAAAGTATATTTCAAGGACACCTCAGCGGAATCCCAGCTACTGCTTATACTATCAAATGAAAAAGCTTACCCCAAGCTCTCCGCCATAATTCGGATTTTTTCTTCCATTGGCGCTTCTGGCTCAATTGGCAGTTTTGTCTTCATGAAGGCGAGACTCTTCAGCACGTCGATACGTCCGTCGGTATCAATCGTATTCCGTTTCTCCTGCAAATTTATCGATTTTTGACTCAATTTTCTCAAAAATCAACGATTTACCTGCAAATTGCGGCGAATCGCCTGCCCGAACGATGCCCAATCAAGTTTGGCGCCTGCCTGACGGACCTGCTCCATTCGCATTTCCTCATCGATATTCTCCAAGTTGATTTCCTTGTTGGTCACACGCTCGAGCAGATAGACACCCTTGGTTGCAGGGATATCACGCGGCATCTCTGCAAAAAATTGAACAAATCGATTTTAGAAAAATTTTGAAGCAAGTTTTAGAAGAAGGAAGAAAGAATTACGCCACAAGAAACCCCAATAAAGCAAGAAGGAACACGAAGAAATGAAAGAAATTCCAATGCGCGTCAGTCCGCAATGTGTGAGGCGCGGTGTACACACCAAATACGTCATAACCGCCGCACATGTGCGCGCACACAACATTGCGAGGGTTGTGTGTGCGCGCGCGCATGCGACGGGGTGCAACAGCAACAGTCGAGAACAACACTATTTGAGTATTAATGAGTAAGGAGAAAGAACAATGAAAGAAATAAAAGAGACATACCGCATTTCCTCTGATAGAAGCCCACCTCTATTTGAAGCCCAGCCCATGGGCTTCTGTTTCTCAATTTCTGAATCGAAATTGTCCCAATTTTTGAGTTACAGAATTCCTGAAACTTGAATTTTGAGTTTCGGGAATCTCAGAATTTCATGAATTCGGACTTTCATAGTTTAGAATGGCAGAATTAAAACTTCGAATTGAAAAAAAAACACCGAAGCTTAGAATTTTCAACTTCCGAAATGTCAAATTTCTTATTTTTTGAATAAAACTTTTTTTGGAAATTATTCATTGAAAAATAGAAGCCCCGCTAAGAGAGAGGTTGAAAAATAGAAGCCCATGGGCTTCTATTAGAGGAGATACGGTATGTCGAGAAGGCGAGGAATGCGTTCTTATCGAAAATGTGTCCTGGATATGTTTCCAACTTTTTTTGTGTATATTTTAAAGTATATGTGATCAAAAACAGAAAGTAAAAAAATCCACAATATATTGCAGAAAATCTAGTGCACAAAAATGTTCTGTATTTAGAAACAAATTTGTTAATGTGGTTCCACTAGGACGATACAATCTTTATGGTCCGTGAAAGCAAACGCGCATATGACAAAAATTACGTGAACCGACCAGATTAAACAAAATTAAATGTTAAAAGTATATTGTTTATACCCTACTAGCTTGAATGTTCTTAAATAATTGCAAAACGGTGACTAATCACACGTTTTGTAGACGGGGCCGAGGCACACCAAGGGGTTTTCGGGGCCGAAGCACACCTAACAAACACGGACGGAAGAGGATGGGCCGAAGCTTCATCATTCTGACCGCGGCGGGGTTGAACCAGTGAGTACGAGGACCGAAGTACCGCACACAACCACACAACCACGCTGCTGCTAAGAGAGGGGGAGAGGGAGACTCGTATTTGAATAGGAGGGGGAGAGGAGGGGGAGGTGGGCCGTGCGATGAGAAAAGCGGAGGAACACAGTGGTCACCAGTAAAGAACGCACACACACTCGTTCACGTGAAGGGTCTCGTCAATTCTCTTTTTTTTCATACGTTTACGATCTTTTTTGGGAACATAGTTTGGAAGGTACAAAAATCAAAAAGAAAATTCGTATTTTTGAGGTGTTTCGTACTCCCGAAATAAAAATTTTGTAACGCTAAAATACTTTGTACGCAAATAACTCCAAAACTTCTGTACCCTCCGAATCATTTTCTACTTTTTTGGCAGTTAATTGAGCTAAATAACTTTGAATCTTGCCGACACACCGTAAGGCCTGTAATAGAAGGGCGCCCACACTGTTTGACTTCAATTATTTCGATACCTTTGAAAGAATTGGAAAGCCAAATGGCCAAACATTTCTGAAATTATAATGAAAAATTTATTAGTTCACAACTTTATCGTATTGCTCACAGAAACTGAGAAGAATTGGCGTGTAATCCCTATACTTTTAGTATAACTGCAATTATTTGAAGGTTATAAAGTTCGAAAATTGATCCAATTTTCTCAAGCGTCTGTTTGATGTCTATCCTGGGGTTTATATACCTTATAGGACAGAATTATGTTTTAACACAGTTTGATACTAATTTCATCTTGTTTTTCTGTGAACCTGCAATTTGACTTGATTCCTTTTTTAGCTTGAAGATACCGTAAACAGTCAAATATAACGCAATTTAACCGCCAACTTTGAGCTTACAAATCTCGAGTCGTGAAAAAAATTTCAGAAGGTAGCTAATTGATAAAATGTTGCTGATATTATATTAAAAATTTCATCAGTCAACCTTTTTTTTATTTTTCACAGAAACCGAAATATAGGGACTCAAAGTTGACGCGTTGAGTTGCGTTCTTTAGAGTGTTTATGGTAGTTGTTAGCTTTTTATGGAGAAATTGCTTCAATTACATTTTTTGAGTTTCAAAATTATTCTAGATTATCAGAGCTATCAGGTCCGAGATCTAGGGTATGTCAAGGGTCCGAAATTGTTTTTTCTATGAAAAGAATCCCGAATTTTATCAGAAAAGAAATCAACTTGGAACGTAATGGTTAAAAATCTTTCATTAAGAAAAAAATATTAAAATACAATATATGAGAATTATGAAAATGAATCACTTTGGGTGTCTGAAATACGTTGTGAATTTTTTCTAAAACTAAATAGTTTCTGTTTTGTAGCTGACCATTATTTGTTAGCCAACATCCTAGACAACTTTTAAAACGTCGCAATAATTTTTATGCAACTTAATCGTCACAGAATATTAGCTTTAAAATGTCAACTACAAAAATGAAGCTCTAGTTTTGTTTAGTAATATCTCAAATTTGTACACCATTCTTTCAGACACCCAAAGCTATTAAGCAAAAAAAAATGAAACAAAAAAATTTTCCACACATTTCACATTGCGCACGATGCGCTACATGCAAAATTCTTCATGTTGTAAGTTTTATCTTCTGGGCCCTCAGCTAGAAGAGAAAGATGTGAAGACGTTTTTGTTAATGTTATATGTATTTCACAACTTTTCTTTTGATTTCCTCTACATCGTGTTCAACTAGCTGAGGTCCGAGAGGTCAAACTACAACATGAGCCCACAATTAAGGGGCGACCCACCCGCTCACCCAAGGCTGTCAAATTGAAGGCCGTGGATTTTTAGTTACGGTGCAGCAGCTCTTGGCTCACTGAGTTTTTTTTAGAAAAAAACTTGGTCCGCGGCCCTAAATTTGAAATCCTTTGTCGCCCCTTGTTGGAAATCACAAAAAAATCTACAAAAATATAAAAGGAATTTTTGAGACATTACAAGATATCTCGATTACAGAGAAATAAATTGGGATCCAGATAAAAAAATATAGGAGACAAAATTGTGAAAAAAAATGAACTCATCAGAAGAATTTCATCATGGGAGGCTTTTGAATCCAGGCAGATGTCCTTGTTGCGGCAGATGATCCATTGTCGATTTCATCTATCTAAAAAATGTGCTTCAGTTTTCAGAACACGATACTTGCCATCTAATTTTGATGCGTTTTTTGGGTTACCATGCATTAAAATTTTTAGTTTCCCGAAATTCGTTTTATATGAAAGTTTGTGTCTGGAATCACGTCTGGAATCATTATCATGCCTATTATCATTTTCATGAAATTTGCTAAACATAACTTCTGATTTTCGAAAACATTTTCCTTACTTTGCGCTCCAATTGTATAGCAAATACTCGTTCCAGAGACTGTAGCGCATTTTTCGAACTAGCAAAATCGTTCAGTCCATTCGGGGGACTTGGAGATTCGGTACGATGAAATGATCATGAATTTGTGCTGAAAATACTAATGACAAAAGTAGAAAATAATGATTGAGGTTTTACATTTTATTCTTCTAAAATTGATTGTTGAGTTCGCCCACGTAGGACAAGCAGGTGTCTTTGATTACGCAGAAAAACATGTTGTAAAACGAGGACAAGTAGCTGAAACACAATATGTAACTTTTAAGAGCATATATGACGCTTACACTTACAATTGACGAGGGTTGATAACATAATAAGGAAGTAAGCATGTTTTGGATGATTTTTCATTGCGACTGACAGGAAGCTCTGCTTTCTCTGCTATTGTGGCGAGACACATCTGAAACTCCATAGTTACCACAATCCTTTTTTGTTTCACTTGCTTTATCTTCATTTTATGAAATCTCTCATTTCTACTCAGTCTATTCCCCACCTTCATTTTATCTGAATCTCCTTGGTTACTCTTATGTGCACTTGATTTTGCGAGTGGAGCAATGAATTTCACTAAGAAGAAGGGATATCACGCGCACCATGCCGAAGGATTATCACACATTATTGAACAGATTCAGAGTCCAAAAGATCATTTTGGAAACCAAACAGATTTTGCGATATCAGTAGCTGGCACGTAAACGAGAAAAAAATATTTAACCGGTTGTGAACCCAATAATCTCTCATAAAAACTAATTGAAAACTTACTGCGTCATACTCATCTGTTGCACATCGCTTTCTTCTAGGTCATGCGGCCTCTCATTAACACATTGTTACTATCTGGTAATTCGATACACACTTTGCAGACACCAAAGGAGGAAGAAGCATGATAAATGAGATAAAACACATTGACATCATCCGTGGATAGTAATACTATGGGTGAGAGAACTCAGAGAGCCGAGAGGGTTACGGTAGAAATTGACCTTTGGAATACATCCCTTCTGTTCCGACGAGATGCACACCAGGCCTGTGCGGCAGCAAAATTTTTCGGCAATTTGGCAACTCGGCAATTTGCCGAATGCTTTTCGGCAACGTTCGGCAACTCGGCAATTGCCAAAAAAAAATTCGGCAAATTCGGCAACTTTCGGCAATTTTCGGCAACCAAAGTTTTGCGTCTTTTTTCAGTAAAATCGATACGAAACTCACCTGAAAATGCTCAGATCAGGCTCGAAACTAAGGAAAAAGTGTTTCATGAGTTCCCTAACAAAGTAATTACAAAAATTGTCAACTCATGACCACATTTTTTATGCTAACTAATTCTCTTTAGCAATAGAGGGTATTCCAACGGGTGAAAAAAATTGTTCTGATTGTGAGTTTTGAAAATAGTGAACTCAACTTGTTAGGCAACTCATGACATACGTTCTCTGGAGACTTGAGACAGATTGGATAATTTTCAGATGAGTTGTGACTCAGGATATCTATTTTTCTCCTATGATCACAAATTGGAAGCCCATTTTTTGAACCGATTTTTGGTGATTATTGGGACATATTTCCTCTAAAATTCACTCTGAGGCATAATGGTGCTCAAAATTAGGTTTTTCGAACTTCGAAATCATTTTTTGACTGAAAAAACTGTGAAAATCTCTACACGCAAAAAAAAATTTCAGTTGCCGAAGTTGCCGAAATTTTTTTTGCCGAAATCGGCAACGGCAATTCGGCAACTTTTTTTAGTTGCCGATTTCGGCAACGGCAAATCGGCAACAAAAATTCGGCAATTTCGGCAATTTCGGCAATCGGCAATTTGTTGCCGCACAGGCCTGATGCACACCTTGACGTCATCTGTGGTACGCATGTTGGTGAAATTATTGCGCAACAGGGGTATCAAGCGAAGGGGTCATCCGTGGCGGGAGAGAGAGAGAGTAGGAGGATTACGGTAGGGTTACGTTTAGAATAACCAAACGCGTAGTTAGATCAGGCGATCCATGACTCAAACCCCAATCATAAGAGAAAAGAATAGTTTTGAAAGTAATAAACTCATCGGAAGAACCTCACCATGGGAGGAACTTCTAATCCAAACCAATGTCACTGTTGGAGAAGACGAGCCATTGTCGATTTCATCCATCTAGAAAGTGTTCTTCAGTTTTCAGATCGTGAAACTATCCAGCTAATTCAAATGCGCTTTTCAGGTTGTTGCAGCAAATCAGACTTTTAAATTTTTTTTCTTGAAATTTCCAAGCTGTTTGAAGTTTTTCGACATTTATTCGTTCAATAAGGAAAAAACAATTTATTTATTTAAACGGAGTATGGTCATGCCCATTTTATTGTTGGTAAATCTTAACTAAAAATTCGGCACGATACGCTACATGCAAAATTTTTGATCTTAACACTATAATTCTTAACAATTCTGAGAGTGTTCTTATCTATCATTTTCTCTTGAAACAAAAAAGTGAAAGTTGAAGGTGCCTTAATCGAAACTAACAATGAAAAATACAAATAAATAATTCCTCAGAATGGTTCTGTTGGGCAGATGATCTATTAACAGGAGATGAGAATTAAGAAATATCTAAAACTATTGTTGCATCGAATTGATAATGTTAATAAGCTCAATAACAATTTTTAAAAGGATAAAAATAGGGTCAGGGAGATAAAATTAAGGGGAGAGATAATCAGAAAAATAGAACCCATTAACAAAAAAGACTGCCAAGCCAGACGGCTGTCAAAGTTGTCTGAGTAGACCCGTAGATTATGAAGTTGAGATGAGCATGATAATGTGTAGATGATGCAGAAGAATCGATTATTGTATTAGGCTGAAAATCATAATCGGTTAAAGAGTTTGCAAAGTAATCGACTTCTTACCTCTTTCTATGTATATATAAACTGAATTAATGTAGCAGATACTGGAGATGAGGATGAATATGAATTGATAAGAATAATCTGAAAATGTTCAATATATTTGGTTGCCTAGAAATGACCATGGGAACTTACATATATATTGAGTCGACCCGAAGAGAGAATTAGAAAGCGTCCGTTTGCTAGGTGGATATGGAAGGCGACTGACGAGAGCCGATTTTGGAGACTGAGGAGAGGAGTAGGCGGAGCTGGTTGGGATTAATTTAGTGTCTGGGCACTCCATATTTCCGCTAATCTCTCGCTTTTTCATAATGCACTCCCTTTCTCATTTTTAATATGATAATAGTTTTGTGCTTATCTGTTCTGGGCCTTTTTCAGAAGCGCTAGTTAGGTGTGAAGAATCCGAGAAGGGTGGAAGGCAACGAGAAGTGGTGGCGTGGTGAAAAGGGAAGAACGGAGAGGAGCTCGCAGGTTTAGTATAGTGAGAAGGTTTGGAGGAGTGATAGTAATGCAGCCGCTTGCTAGGACCGACTTGAAACCCGACTGATGAAAAGTGTGGTTCTGCTCTGCTCTATGAATTCTTCTAGTTACCATTATCTCTCTTTGTTTTACATGTCCTTCTTTATCTTCCCATTTCTCTTCCTGTCTTATAATCAAATTCAACATTTCATTTCTCTGCTTCTCCCTCATTACTCTCATGCTCACTTACTTTTGTGAGTGAAGTGACGAATTTCACTACGCTAAAGAGAAATTCGCGCACACCCTTCCGAAGCGCCCAGCTACGGGTCCCAATGACGATCACAAAGAACAATTGCGGCTGAAAGTGCATCGGACACTGACTGGGGGAAGGAATAAACGACGATGCATTTGTCAGATAGTTTTTCAGAACGAAACACATTCAGATTAAGGTAACTTTGATAGATCATGTTACACTTTTCCACCTCTCCAAGTTGGGTATGATGCACTTTCAGCCGCAGTTGGTTTATGTCCCTCTAAAAAAGCCGGTCCGAAAAAAACCGTCTCCAAAATATCCAACCATGAAATCCCCAGTGACCAACTCCCCAATCAAAATCAAATCTCCAACAATTCACATCCCAAAAATTGTCAAATCGAAAAAAAATATGAAAAAATACGTTCCAGTGATGACTCAGTGCTTGAAAATCTACAAATCCGCCTGGGATGAGCCGAAAATTTGTTCGGATTTTGAATTCCAACTTTTTGATATGTATACTCTTACCAATCTATTTTTGGTGATCTTATTTTGCATTATCTTTTTGATTAAATTTAAAAAAAGGCTGACAGGAATGTTTTTATTTTTCAATTGAATGATTAATAAATGAGGGAATTGGAAATTAATGTATGATTAATCGAGATAATTATGCAAAGGACACAAAACCCCGTTTTGAGAGGCTTCAAAAGGAACCCTGAAAACCACAAGTGGGATATAAAGAGAGGAGGGTGGTGGTTTTTTAGGAGAGCGGAATTTCACAGGGAATACATTTGAAAGAGAGCAATTCAACAATACAACTGAAAACCAATAATTGTGGGGTATTAAAGGATTACTTGCTTAATTCCATTTAGGGATAGAATTTAGGGATAGTTCCTAATAATCATGGGGAAAATGGAACTTTTGAGGTTTCATGAACGAAGGGAAATCAGTAAACTATGAAGGCAATTAGGGGTTCATACGGACAAATAGGCAAAAGAATCTACCAAAAGACAATAAATCGTTTGAAATATGAACAAGACATCATTTTATACTATTCTATTGAAAAATCACATTTCTAGCGGTTCTAGGAACCGCGATAGAGCCTCCTGAACATGTAGCGACTCTATCTCAATTCCTAGAAGCGTTAGAAATGTGATTTTTAGACAGAATTGTATCACATTTGGTTTAGAAAATGTCTTTTAAAATCTAAATAATAATCAATTTGAAAATTAGAGCTTATGAGCAATTAGGGAAGGACTGGGGTATAAAAATAGAAAGCTTGGTCTTTTGAATTTCAATTTTTTAGAAAGAAAAGGAATACCAATATCAATATTTCTTCAAGAGAGGCAAAAACGTGGAGACTTCTGGTTTTGGTTGATGGCGACGAGTCTTTGTGTACCTTAAAAAAAGGAACCAGATAGAATAGTTATTAGCAATTTTTGAAAACTCACAAATCGTTGTTTGAATTTCAAAACCATCTTTCTTGGCCCAGAATCTTTCTCAACCCGAGCGGATCGCCATAGGGTTCTGGATACATACAGTTCATTCAAACGAAGTGGATCCGACATCGGCATCGGATGACCAAGAATTTATTGTCAGCTGATGAAAGATCAGATTCTGGAATTTCGAAAAATTATGACTTCACAGTTTTTAGGCATTGTTTAACTCACGATATTTCGCATTTTGCAAATTTCGGAAATTTGATCCTTGCTAAGCTGTCCAAAATAAGTCCACAGTCTTCGGAGATGGGTTGTAGGAGCCTTGGGATCTTTTATTCGAGCTTGTAGCACGTCCAATGATTCTTTTGAATCCAATCGGTTTGCATATTCTTGGCCAAAGTGGTCTTGGACCCATCAAGCAACTTCAAATAATCATCCAGCAATATTTTTATTGTATTGTAGAACGGGTGGTCCAAGTTGTTTGGTTTTCTGGACAATCCATTTGGTCCAGCTGGAATGGAAGACTCGAGAATCGACGAATCAAATGGCCATCTGGAAGCAAATTGTTTGAGTGAAATATAAATTTCAGGAGAAATGATGAAAAAAGAAATTAATTGGGCACAATGAAAATAACGGGCAAAAGAGAAAACGCGAAGAAAAAACTTGACATTCTGAAAACCTAATGACAAAATTGGCATTTTTTCAGTTTCATGAGAAGAAAAATGTAGTGAAACTTATTTTAACCGATTTCTCGTAATTTTTTTCCCCTAGAACAACATTATTTGCAAAAGCACGCAGCATCCAAAATGCAGGCGAAAAGAAAGAAAGAAGTAATGAAGAATGAAACGATGAAAAAAAAAAATCAAAAACGAAAGGCAAAAAATCGCCCGCCTCCGCTACAGCCAATAGATCAAAACTTGTAGATCAAAAACTTTTCTTCTGAACTTCTTCTGAAAGTTTTTTTTTCTATTCAGAGGAAAAGTTTTTGATCTACCAGTTTCGATCTATTTTCCGTAGCGGAGGCAGGTTATTTTTCGCCTTTTGTTTTTTTTTTCATCGTTTCATTATTCATTTTTTTTCTTTCTTTCTTATTCTGCGTTTTCTTACAAAGCATGTTGCTCTAGGGGTGAAAAATGACGAGAAATCGTTTAAAATAGGTTTCAGTACATGTTTCTTATTCATCAAACTGCAAAAATGTCAATTTCGTCATCACATTTTCATAAATTCAATTTTTTCTTCGCGTTTTCTCTTTTGTCCGTTTTTTTCATTGTTTCCAGTTAATGTCTCTTCATCTAATTTCTCCAAAAATTGATATTTTACTGAAACAATTTGCTTCTAGATGTCGGCAAACATTTCACCAATTTTCGTCTCTGGACCACAATCCGTCTACTAAAAACCAGCATCTCAGAAACGGACTCAACCAGGATGGATCCATCGAAAACAGAAATTTCCTAAACGGCAAATTAGAGGACAAGAAGCAAAGAGGTGGGTCATTTCAGGCATTCAAGGGTTTCTGAACAGCCGAATTACAGATTCGTCTTCATCTCTCTAATTTGTCGTTGTTCAAAGGATCCAAGCCAAGCTGATGGACCATTGAAACTTCAAGAAGCCAGAAAAATCCGAATAAGGCACATGACTTCTCCAAAGCATCCAAGAAGATCCAGAAGCTTCGGACCTATTGTGGATATCTTGGCAAAGATCAAATTTCCGAAATTCGCAAAATGCAAGAAGATCGTGAGTAAACCAGTACCTATCAATTTTAAGTTATTATAATTTTTCAAAATTTCAGAATCAGGTTTCTCGTGGTTGACAATATGTTCCTGGACATGTACCCGATGCCGATGTCAGATCCTCTTGGAATTGAATGAACTCCTGAAGGAAGATTGAAATTGGTACTTCATTTGTATTCTGAAAATACTAAATTTCAAAATTCCAAGCTTTCTATTTTCATACCCCAGTCCTGCCCTAATTGCCCACAAGCTCTAATTTTCAATATGATTATTATTTAGATTCTAAAAGTCTTTTTCTAAACAAAATGTGATACAATTCTGTCTAAAAATCACATTTCTAGCGCTACTAGGAACCGAGATAGAGCCGCTACATGTTCAGGAGGTTTTATCTCGGTTCCTAGAAGAGCTTGAAACGTGATTTCCAACAGAATTGTATAAAATGATGTCTAGTTTAATTCAAAACGATATATTTTTATTAGGTTGAACAGAAAGTTTCTTTCTTTTTTGGCAATATTTTTGATCAAATTTTTCTCAAAGCTGAGGGGACTAGATCAATAAAAGTAACGTTCATAAGCATCGATAGCTGCCTGGTAACGCTCCGGTGATTTCCTGATTTCATAGGCCTAGAAACAGTAGGGCCATGATTGAAAACGTGGGTCAACTCCTTTTTTATATCATCTTTTCACTTGGAGTATTTCCTATCAAGATGACGTTTAAGAGCCCCGAGTGACCATTTATCCGAAAGGGTAAAATTCGGAAAACACGGTGAACACAAAAGAATAATTCAGACAAACGCCATGAATTCTTGGCTGATACCTCTAGTCATGGGCGAACTCGCACTGGGGTGCTGGAAGTGAAACTTGGGCTTTTCTCCTTGTTCCGATTTTACTGCCAGAATCAATTTCTCTAATTAGGAAATATACAATGCGGCGGTTATAATTATACTTTAATCTAAAATATCCCATTCACCATTCTTTGGACAGACCATCAAACCTAGAACATACCCATTTTCAGGTGATATTTTGGTTTCGGAACGTCCAGAGCTAGCCCTTCTTTCTTAATCAACTGACTCTTCCGCAAATAGTTAGAGTAGCTTACCCACTTCTCATTTACGGTTATTAGACCCCCCGCCCAACTAAACGTATAAAGAAATGATAAAAGAAACATGATCATATCCACATGGAAATCCATATCGTAGTCCTTCAGAACATGGGATAAAAATCGACCCATTTCTTGAATTTGCCAAGAGACTTCAAGCCATACACAATACTTGGTTGACTAACGGACAATGTCTTTGACGTTTTACAAGTGGTTTGAAATAGATCCGCCTTCACCACTTTCAGTAATTAATCGAAATGCAACTAACTGGGTCGTGGGAATCTTTCGAACCGAACTCTCCCGGGTGGAGATTTTCGAACCCAACAAAAATTGTAGACAATGACAGAACATATCCCTTATATGGATCCACCATTTGTTTGTGAATACCAGGTGTTTGACGACAAAATAAAATTATAAATAAAATAATGTTGCCTTTGTGCAGTCGGATAAGGACCAAAAGAACCGTCATTTCTCCATCACGAAGTGAGATGAACATTTGAAAATCTAAGATCTACTAGACACTAAACACAGCTCTCTAACAAAAAAAGGTTTGACCTGGTAAACCATCCAGAAATCCAGAAATCGAGGCTCAAAAATAACCCTTCCAAAAAGAAAGAAACTTTCTGTTCAACCTAATATGTCTTTTTGATAGATTCTTTTGCCCATTTGTCTGTATGAAGACATAATTGCCTTCATAATTGCCAATAATATTGGTTTTTCATTTTCAAATTGCCCAAAATTCTATTTCAAATTCATTCCCTGTGAAACCCCCCCCCCCCTCCTTTTCAAAGTGCTGTTCAAAATTTTGTTTGTATGAAAAGGTGTTAGAAGAAATGAAAGTTATAAGAGGATTGCGTGTGAAACAACTATATCTTGTAATTTTATAGTGTCTGGTGGAAGCTGAACTAAAAATGAGGTCACAGAAATTGTGAACACTCGATAAATTCTTTTTTGGTTATTTACGTGAAATTGATTATCAATGATACTAGGAATGAAAATTTAATGAAATTGCCAATAATTAAGCTACAAGCTTTTAGAAATTACCGCCAGAAAGTGAACTACATACGCTTCCAAAATTTTCATTTAATTATAGTTTCAGCGTATTTAACAAGAACAGCAATATCGCTCAAAAAATCGTCAAATATAAACAATAAAATCAAAGTGACTCCGAAACTCGAGATACTTTGAAAACCGTAATGAATTATTTACACGTCACATGAAGAATCATTTTTGTGAACAATAATTTTGTGTGTTGGAAGTTTGGCTTCCGGATTCTCCTCGCGTAGCGGAACCTTCACTTTCTCCTAGGCGCAGTCCTCTCCAGAAACGGCAAACGTGAGCATGATCGGAATGCTCGAGGTCCTGAAAAAGTATATTTTTGGGAAATTCTCTAAAATATTAAGTTGGGGAAAGTGTTCTACATGAAAAGAAGCTCAATTGTTTCTTGGAACTGTAAGAGATTGAAATTTTTGTGGTTGCGTGGAGCTAGGCATGTTCCTATACTTATCTTTTAAGCTATTTACAAATAATTTCAGATAAGAAACCCGGACAATTCGACAACGTCCGGCCTCCGACAAGTATGAAGCTTCACAGGAAGTTTGGACTTATTGAAATTTAAACTTACTTCATAAGCTTGATAGTCAGAAGCTCATCAACCCGATCTGCAATCTTTGCTCCACTCTGATCATTCACCATCTCGACCTTGGCCTCGATCCATACACCATCCCGAATGCAAACTGCAAAATAACAGCATTTATATATTAGAAAATTTACTCTACCAACCTCTGATGGGTGCGTACTTGGTCATAAATCTGATCGTGATCATCTCTCTAGACAAATTCACCTACATGTTGATCGCCAGTACCATACGTTCCTCCAAACCTCGCAATTCATAACAATCTGCCAAGACAGATTTCCAAATGCTGACATGCATTGCCTCCTTGCGGAGAAGCTCGATGACTTTGTGGAAGTCTTGGAGGCGCTTCAAATAAATCTCCGTGATCACCGAGTCTCCTTCACTAGTGAATGATGATCTATCGAAAGTGTAGTGATGTTGAGCGCATTCTCCAGGAAACTGGGTGATCATTGTGAGGTTATCCTTGATGAGCACACTGCCAGTCAAGCAGCGGCAGCAGTTGGTGTAGCATTGGATTGTGGTAGACCTCGCACTGATGAAGCTTTCTACGTAGACTCGCTGACGAGGACACCTTTTGACAGCTTCACACAGACTACAGCCTTGGCCGAGCCGATTTCTTTCCATTCGCCACTGCAAGTTTTTTAATGATTTCGATAGCTACGGTAATGCTAACATGCCAATAAAGAACTGATGCGGCGGAAGAGAAGCTGGCGCCGTGGCGGTGGCGTACAAAAATTACCGTAACCTAAAATAGTCTCATTTCTCGGAAATCGTTCGCCGAATGTTCAAATTACGCTAGTTTTTGAACTGCGACCTTTGGCAACGGCCGCCAGCCTTTTACGTCCACCGCACCAATTTCTTAACTTCATTATAATACACTCACTATGGATTATGCTCTGGAAAAGCCTGGATACTGTCGCTTGGGACGGACGAGAACTCAACGTATGGAAGAAAATCCCAATCTTATTTCTGCAAGCTATACGTGTGGTGTTTCGCGCAGACACGACGATAGAGATGTTCAACATTGTAGTAGAGCCGTCTCTGACGCAAATCTGAGCAATGGATAGTACCCATAATTATTGTTTTGAATCGATGTGTACATCTCATCTACATCCATAGTCTTCAGCATAGATGTAAGCACATCCATTGCTTTTTCTGTCATTTCTGAGACAAAATGACTAGATTAGTAAGAGATTTCAGTTTGATAGATATAAGCCTACCTATGCAGATCCTTGTTGAACACAGCCAGCAAGTTATCCAGTCTATCACGTAGCTTGATCAACTCTCCTTTGTGAAGCATTTTTTCGCATCACCAGAACAGAAAGCGGGATCTTCCCAAAAGCTCATCACAACAGTGTCGACTTCTCCGTTCTTGATAGTCAAGTCCATGTTGAGCTCTTCGGGTTTGATAATGGTCCAGCCACAGGTGATTCTAACGTGTGTGCATCTGGAAAGAAGAATATTTGAAAAGGTGCGTTTTTTGGGGGAACGCGATTTCTGGCGCTGGAGGATCACCGGATTAGGTCACTACCAAATTAGCAGCGTTTCAAATCCTAATTTATGACCAAAATCTGAGCATGATCTGGTATACAGCCGTTTCTGGGGCCACTTCTGACCAAATTCATGACTACCTTTGAGTGACAATCAAGGAATTCCAGATCCGATCGCAAAAAGAGAGCTATGCCCTGTATCAAGCAGGGTAAGCATTAGCCAAACCACCCTGTACCGGCTCATTTAGCGAGATCAGGCATTTTTCAATGTTTCTTGAGAACGGCATCCAGCTATTAGAGATGTAGAGCAGCTATTGACAAGGTATTGGCTAATGGTATGCCTTTCAAGCCGGCTGATACTCGGAAAATGAAACACAAGATGTTTTTTCGCGATTTCGGCTATCCGAAGACCAATGCGAACCTTATCTCTCTAGTTAGATATCCTTCTTCTGAAGACAGCCAAAAGTATATTTCAAGGACACCTCAGCGGAATCCCAGCTACTGCTTATACTATCAAATGAAAAAGCTTACCCCAAGCTCTCCGCCATAATTCGGATTTTTTCTTCCATTGGCGCTTCTGGCTCAATTGGCAGTTTTGTCTTCATGAAGGCGAGACTCTTCAGCACGTCGATACGTCCGTCGGTATCAATCGTATTCCGTTTCTCCTGCAAATTTATCGATTTTTGACTCAATTTTCTCAAAAATCAACGATTTACCTGCAAATTGCGGCGAATCGCCTGCCCGAACGATGCCCAATCAAGTTTGGCGCCTGCCTGACGGACCTGCTCCATTCGCATTTCCTCATCGATATTCTCCAAGTTGATTTCCTTGTTGGTCACACGCTCGAGCAGATAGACACCCTTGGTTGCAGGGATATCACGCGGCATCTCTGCAAAAAATTGAACAAATCGATTTTAGAAAAATTTTGAAGCAAGTTTTAGAAGAAGGAAGAAAGAATTACGCCACAAGAAACCCCAATAAAGCAAGAAGGAACACGAAGAAATGAAAGAAATTCCAATGCGCGTCAGTCCGCAATGTGTGAGGCGCGGTGTACACACCAAATACGTCATAACCGCCGCACATGTGCGCGCACACAACATTGCGAGGGTTGTGTGTGCGCGCGCGCATGCGACGGGGTGCAACAGCAACAGTCGAGAACAACACTATTTGAGTATTAATGAGTAAGGAGAAAGAACAATGAAAGAAATAAAAGAGACATACCGCATTTCCTCTGATAGAAGCCCACCTCTATTTGAAGCCCAGCCCATGGGCTTCTGTTTCTCAATTTCTGAATCGAAATTGTCCCAATTTTTGAGTTACAGAATTCCTGAAACTTGAATTTTGAGTTTCGGGAATCTCAGAATTTCATGAATTCGGACTTTCATAGTTTAGAATGGCAGAATTAAAACTTCGAATTGAAAAAAAAACACCGAAGCTTAGAATTTTCAACTTCCGAAATGTCAAATTTCTTATTTTTTGAATAAAACTTTTTTTGGAAATTATTCATTGAAAAATAGAAGCCCCGCTAAGAGAGAGGTTGAAAAATAGAAGCCCATGGGCTTCTATTAGAGGAGATACGGTATGTCGAGAAGGCGAGGAATGCGTTCTTATCGAAAATGTGTCCTGGATATGTTTCCAACTTTTTTTTGTGTATATTTTAAAGTATATGTGATCAAAAACAGAAAGTAAAAAAATCCACAATATATTGCAGAAAATCTAGTGCACAAAAATGTTCTGTATTTAGAAACAAATTTGTTAATGTGGTTCCACTAGGACGATACAATCTTTATGGTCCGTGAAAGCAAACGCGCATATGACAAAAATTACGTGAACCGACCAGATTAAACAAAATTAAATGTTAAAAGTATATTGTTTATACCCTACTAGCTTGAATGTTCTTAAATAATTGCAAAACGGTGACTAATCACACGTTTTGTAGACGGGGCCGAGGCACACCAAGGGGTTTTCGGGGCCGAAGCACACCTAACAAACACGGACGGAAGAGGATGGGCCGAAGCTTCATCATTCTGACCGCGGCGGGGTTGAACCAGTGAGTACGAGGACCGAAGTACCGCACACAACCACACAACCACGCTGCTGCTAAGAGAGGGGGAGAGGGAGACTCGTATTTGAATAGGAGGGGGAGAGGAGGGGGAGGTGGGCCGTGCGATGAGAAAAGCGGAGGAACACAGTGGTCACCAGTAAAGAACGCACACACACTCGTTCACGTGAAGGGTCTCGTCAATTCTCTTTTTTTCATACGTTTACGATCTTTTTTGGGAACATAGTTTGGAAGGTACAAAAATCAAAAAGAAAATTCGTATTTTTGAGGTGTTTCGTACTCCCGAAATAAAAATTTTGTAACGCTAAAATACTTTGTACGCAAATAACTCCAAAACTTCTGTACCCTCCGAATCATTTTCTACTTTTTTGGCAGTTAATTGAGCTAAATAACTTTGAATCTTGCCGACACACCGTAAGGCCTGTAATAGAAGGGCGCCCACACTGTTTGACTTCAATTATTTCGATACCTTTGAAAGAATTGGAAAGCCAAATGGCCAAACATTTCTGAAATTATAATGAAAAATTTATTAGTTCACAACTTTATCGTATTGCTCACAGAAACTGAGAAGAATTGGCGTGTAATCCCTATACTTTTAGTATAACTGCAATTATTTGAAGGTTATAAAGTTCGAAAATTGATCCAATTTTCTCAAGCGTCTGTTTGATGTCTATCCTGGGGTTTATATACCTTATAGGACAGAATTATGTTTTAACACAGTTTGATACTAATTTCATCTTGTTTTTCTGTGAACCTGCAATTTGACTTGATTCCTTTTTTAGCTTGAAGATACCGTAAACAGTCAAATATAACGCAATTTAACCGCCAACTTTGAGCTTACAAATCTCGAGTCGTGAAAAAAATTTCAGAAGGTAGCTAATTGATAAAATGTTGCTGATATTATATTAAAAATTTCATCAGTCAACCTTTTTTTTATTTTTCACAGAAACCGAAATATAGGGACTCAAAGTTGACGCGTTGAGTTGCGTTCTTTAGAGTGTTTATGGTAGTTGTTAGCTTTTTATGGAGAAATTGCTTCAATTACATTTTTTGAGTTTCAAAATTATTCTAGATTATCAGAGCTATCAGGTCCGAGATCTAGGGTATGTCAAGGGTCCGAAATTGTTTTTTCTATGAAAAGAATCCCGAATTTTATCAGAAAAGAAATCAACTTGGAACGTAATGGTTAAAAATCTTTCATTAAGAAAAAAATATTAAAATACAATATATGAGAATTATGAAAATGAATCACTTTGGGTGTCTGAAATACGTTGTGAATTTTTTCTAAAACTAAATAGTTTCTGTTTTGTAGCTGACCATTATTTGTTAGCCAACATCCTAGACAACTTTTAAAACGTCGCAATAATTTTTATGCAACTTAATCGTCACAGAATATTAGCTTTAAAATGTCAACTACAAAAATGAAGCTCTAGTTTTGTTTAGTAATATCTCAAATTTGTACACCATTCTTTCAGACACCCAAAGCTATTAAGCAAAAAAAAATGAAACAAAAAAATTTTCCACACATTTCACATTGCGCACGATGCGCTACATGCAAAATTCTTCATGTTGTAAGTTTTATCTTCTGGGCCCTCAGCTAGAAGAGAAAGATGTGAAGACGTTTTTGTTAATGTTATATGTATTTCACAACTTTTCTTTTGATTTCCTCTACATCGTGTTCAACTAGCTGAGGTCCGAGAGGTCAAACTACAACATGAGCCCACAATTAAGGGGCGACCCACCCGCTCACCCAAGGCTGTCAAATTGAAGGCCGTGGATTTTTAGTTACGGTGCAGCAGCTCTTGGCTCACTGAGTTTTTTTTAGAAAAAAACTTGGTCCGCGGCCCTAAATTTGAAATCCTTTGTCGCCCCTTGTTGGAAATCACAAAAAAATCTACAAAAATATAAAAGGAATTTTTGAGACATTACAAGATATCTCGATTACAGAGAAATAAATTGGGATCCAGATAAAAAAATATAGGAGACAAAATTGTGAAAAAAAATGAACTCATCAGAAGAATTTCATCATGGGAGGCTTTTGAATCCAGGCAGATGTCCTTGTTGCGGCAGATGATCCATTGTCGATTTCATCTATCTAAAAAATGTGCTTCAGTTTTCAGAACACGATACTTGCCATCTAATTTTGATGCGTTTTTTGGGTTACCATGCATTAAAATTTTTAGTTTCCCGAAATTCGTTTTATATGAAAGTTTGTGTCTGGAATCACGTCTGGAATCATTATCATGCCTATTATCATTTTCATGAAATTTGCTAAACATAACTTCTGATTTTCGAAAACATTTTCCTTACTTTGCGCTCCAATTGTATAGCAAATACTCGTTCCAGAGACTGTAGCGCATTTTTCGAACTAGCAAAATCGTTCAGTCCATTCGGGGGACTTGGAGATTCGGTACGATGAAATGATCATGAATTTGTGCTGAAAATACTAATGACAAAAGTAGAAAATAATGATTGAGGTTTTACATTTTATTCTTCTAAAATTGATTGTTGAGTTCGCCCACGTAGGACAAGCAGGTGTCTTTGATTACGCAGAAAAACATGTTGTAAAACGAGGACAAGTAGCTGAAACACAATATGTAACTTTTAAGAGCATATATGACGCTTACACTTACAATTGACGAGGGTTGATAACATAATAAGGAAGTAAGCATGTTTTGGATGATTTTTCATTGCGACTGACAGGAAGCTCTGCTTTCTCTGCTATTGTGGCGAGACACATCTGAAACTCCATAGTTACCACAATCCTTTTTTGTTTCACTTGCTTTATCTTCATTTTATGAAATCTCTCATTTCTACTCAGTCTATTCCCCACCTTCATTTTATCTGAATCTCCTTGGTTACTCTTATGTGCACTTGATTTTGCGAGTGGAGCAATGAATTTCACTAAGAAGAAGGGATATCACGCGCACCATGCCGAAGGATTATCACACATTATTGAACAGATTCAGAGTCCAAAAGATCATTTTGGAAACCAAACAGATTTTGCGATATCAGTAGCTGGCACGTAAACGAGAAAAAAATATTTAACCGGTTGTGAACCCAATAATCTCTCATAAAAACTAATTGAAAACTTACTGCGTCATACTCATCTGTTGCACATCGCTTTCTTCTAGGTCATGCGGCCTCTCATTAACACATTGTTACTATCTGGTAATTCGATACACACTTTGCAGACACCAAAGGAGGAAGAAGCATGATAAATGAGATAAAACACATTGACATCATCCGTGGATAGTAATACTATGGGTGAGAGAACTCAGAGAGCCGAGAGGGTTACGGTAGAAATTGACCTTTGGAATACATCCCTTCTGTTCCGACGAGATGCACACCAGGCCTGTGCGGCAGCAAAATTTTTTCGGCAATTTGGCAACTCGGCAATTTGCCGAATGCTTTTCGGCAACGTTCGGCAACTCGGCAATTGCCAAAAAAAAAAATTCGGCAAATTCGGCAACTTTCGGCAATTTTCGGCAACCAAAGTTTTGCGTCTTTTTTCAGTAAAATCGATACGAAACTCACCTGAAAATGCTCAGATCAGGCTCGAAACTAAGGAAAAAGTGTTTCATGAGTTCCCTAACAAAGTAATTACAAAAATTGTCAACTCATGACCACATTTTTTATGCTAACTAATTCTCTTTAGCAATAGAGGGTATTCCAACGGGTGAAAAAAATTGTTCTGATTGTGAGTTTTGAAAATAGTGAACTCAACTTGTTAGGCAACTCATGACATACGTTCTCTGGAGACTTGAGACAGATTGGATAATTTTCAGATGAGTTGTGACTCAGGATATCTATTTTTCTCCTATGATCACAAATTGGAAGCCCATTTTTTGAACCGATTTTTGGTGATTATTGGGACATATTTCCTCTAAAATTCACTCTGAGGCATAATGGTGCTCAAAATTAGGTTTTTCGAACTTCGAAATCATTTTTTGACTGAAAAAACTGTGAAAATCTCTACACGCAAAAAAAAATTTCAGTTGCCGAAGTTGCCGAAATTTTTTTTGCCGAAATCGGCAACGGCAATTCGGCAACTTTTTTTAGTTGCCGATTTCGGCAACGGCAAATCGGCAACAAAAATTCGGCAATTTCGGCAATTTCGGCAATCGGCAATTTGTTGCCGCACAGGCCTGATGCACACCTTGACGTCATCTGTGGTACGCATGTTGGTGAAATTATTGCGCAACAGGGGTATCAAGCGAAGGGGTCATCCGTGGCGGGAGAGAGAGAGTAGGAGGATTACGGTAGGGTTACGTTTAGAATAACCAAACGCGTAGTTAGATCAGGCGATCCATGACTCAAACCCCAATCATAAGAGAAAAGAATAGTTTTGAAAGTAATAAACTCATCGGAAGAACCTCACCATGGGAGGAACTTCTAATCCAAACCAATGTCACTGTTGGAGAAGACGAGCCATTGTCGATTTCATCCATCTAGAAAGTGTTCTTCAGTTTTCAGATCGTGAAACTATCCAGCTAATTCAAATGCGCTTTTCAGGTTGTTGCAGCAAATCAGACTTTTAAATTTTTTTTCTTGAAATTTCCAAGCTGTTTGAAGTTTTTCGACATTTATTCGTTCAATAAGGAAAAAACAATTTATTTATTTAAACGGAGTATGGTCATGCCCATTTTATTGTTGGTAAATCTTAACTAAAAATTCGGCACGATACGCTACATGCAAAATTTTTGATCTTAACACTATAATTCTTAACAATTCTGAGAGTGTTCTTATCTATCATTTTCTCTTGAAACAAAAAAGTGAAAGTTGAAGGTGC